>LPNX010050371.1:0-64785 GCA_001517045.1 Pseudotsuga menziesii
ATTGTTTATTTCTATTGCATATTGGAGAAGATTGATTTCTGGAGTCTAGCTGTCTGTTGTGGTACCCCAAGCCATAGGAATTTCTCTCCGTAACAGCTGCACATTAACTCCAGGACTTCTTGATTATGTATGGGAAATGGAATCCTTTGTATCCTCAGTTTCATCGCCATATAAGTGAAGTTGGAGTGGTGAAGTGTGATTTGAACTACTCCCTCAGATTTGTTGAGGGCTAGAAATAAACGGAATAGAATTCTCAGTTTCTTCAATTAAAACAGAATGTGGCAGAGCCATAGAACGTGGTTGTTATCACTTAGCTTGTGCATCTGCTATAAGATTCTTCATAGATGTATATGGGGTAGCAATGTCAGAATCATTTGACATAGTTATGAATTTTACTTCTTTTGCAGCACCATACCTGTAACATAAGCCAAAATTATAAGAACAACAAAGGAAGGACAATGTGAACATTAATAAGTGGGCATCTAAATATAACAGAAAAAAAGCAAAAAACTGTAATTTGAAACACAACTGAATTAATATAAGACTTACACTTGTATAAGATTGTTTGTTTTTTCTAAATGAAACTCTGTAGATAGTGACACATCATCCAATTTCATTACTGCAGTACTGTTTATATTCACCTTAAATTTTGATGAACCTGTCAAACTTTTTTGATGAAGATTCAGTGCCATATTTTATAGGGGAAACTTGCTCATGCTTGCAAACAGACAACTGCTTAGCTAATTTCCCTTGGTTAAACTTCTATAAGCCGGACTTCCCTTGATCTTTATTAGGCCTCTGCTATTTCTCTTTGCTGAGGTCACACAAGATTTCTTCACCCTGATGCACTTTGACTTTTATTCATATTGCTCAGCCTCACCCTTATGTGCAATATAAGCCTTGATAGGAGGTGTGATGATTGAAATGAATTTTTTTGAAGCTAAATTCGAAACATCTTGCTTCTTTGGAGAAAACAACACTGGTGCAGTCACGCTCTGTAGCTTTTGATCTTCCATTTTTGGATCAATCAATGATTAAGTAGACATTTTAGCATGTGCACTCCTCTCATCCTTATCTCCAATCTGCCATTTATCCATATGCTTAGAGGACATTGAATCTTCAAACCATGGATCCATATACTTCTCCTCTACCCATTTAGCAGGTTCCGAAGAAAACCTTATAAAGGATTGATATGAATATGAAGACACCACAGGTTTTGTTATGGAGAAAACTTCCTATGGCTTGGGGTACCACAATAGACAGGATAACCACAGAAATCAATACTTTCCTATATGAAATAGAAACCAAACATCTAACACTAAAATATCTTGAAACATACCTTATTCCGGACGGTTGATGTAGATCCCCGTTGAGATTTTCCACTCTCGCTTGTATTAGTAATTTTCTCTCTCAACATTCAACAAACAAGACAAGCATGCTATATATAATTGTGTTAGACCTACTTTAGCATATATAATAAATAACATATAAGCATTTAAAAGAATCCATGGATTCAATACTCATTTAAATACACATTATTGGATAAAAAAAATATTTTTATTAATATAAATCATAGATTACAATAGTGACAACCTCTGTTGGCACGTCTGCGAATCGGAGAAACTGAGTCCTCCACCTGGGCCTCCACCACTTCAATCCTCCATCTCTCAATAGCAAGCTCACAAGAAAAGGAAATCTTGGGAAGAACACAAAGTGCTCCAAGGGACAAAGGGCTGCAAACTCAAGTATAAGCTCCGGCAACAATGGACTATAGTTTTCTTGCTCTTCAATTCCTCCTCCTTCAATGTATCCAAAGGGTTCCTTATATAGTGCTTCAATGGGGTAATGGAAGGTCAAATCCATGCGATATCAAGGCATATGGAAGGCCAAGAGAGAAGCAAATTGGATCCACATCAAGGAAAACTCCAAACTATTTGGCCTTTTGCATAAATCCCGATGTACGTGGGTTTAAGGGTCAAATCCGTGTATATACGCGAGAAAGGGATTAAAAGTCGCGTATAGCAAATAATGCATGTTTTTAGGGATGATATTGGAAACATCAAAGGTACAAAAATGGTCCATTGGGTCTAAAGAGTCTGCAGAGGGACAGGGAAGGCCATAAAGGTGTGATCCACAATGTGTGGTAAAATCAGCTGTAACAGATGCCCCCTAATGTGTGAGGTCAGAGGGGTCATACAATGGCTGAAATACATTATAAGTCCATCCTAGAAATGGAGTGATGAAGAACTAGGTGGATTAAACAGCCATCAACAGTATAATACAATAATGAAACTATGCACATAAATGCAATTAGATATAGTATCCCCAGATACATAAGAGTACAATGGCCATGAATATGCATGATACAAAATATGACATGTGTGGTCATCGCCACGTACAATATAGATAGATCATAATCTCCATGATGAAGATATATAAAGGATCATGATCTCCATGAAGGCCGAAGATATATAATGGATCAAGATATCCATAATGGCTGGAAATATCTGACATACATTGTATTCAAGTCGTGAGAGCTGAAATATCATGAACACTGGGACGATCAAGGAGGTAACATATATGAAATTCCACCAATCTGGAAGGTCTTCTACACAATATGCTATGAGTACATGTCCTACTATGTGAATAGAGGTGTCGAGGTCGAACATAGTAGTCCATCGTCTGATTACCTATCATTGATGTACACCATTAACAAACGTGAGATCACCCACCGATAATTAAAATGGGAATCAAGGTACTAGAGTGCAAACTAACAAGTGTGAATAAATGTGCTGAGGTCAAACACTTGAAAGGATTCATTGATCAGGGGACATTGATGTATTCCCAAAAACTATCGATGGCGAGAGAACCTGCCATTGATAACTGCAAGTCTCAAGGCACTAAAAAATGACTCTAGATTCCTATCCTAGAATAAATGATCTGAAGTTGATGGGATGAAATCCGCTGAGAGGAGGGTATTAATGAATCCCTCATCATCTAACTCGAGGTACTCAGCAAGGCTGTATAATGTGGAAGGATTCGATCATAAAGTGCATGAACCAGTATCAGTACCAAGAATGGCCGACATGTAAAGTCAAGAGAACTGAGGAATGGCCGACTCAGGTTTCAACTTCCTTCGAACAAGAGCATAAAGGAGAATGATGACTGAATGTAGGTAGCATAGACTTGATATAAAAAACTAGGACATCTCTGCGACACAGGAGGCATCGACAGAGGCTCCATAGGGACTGGAAGCTTAACCAGTTGGTGGAGATAAACTCAGAGAAACGAGTACAACTCCTAAAGTAAAACTATTAACCCAACCAACAAATGTGATATACAGTGCTCTGTTCGAAGGCGACACGACTCGACTGCTACCAAAGATAACATATTTTCTTGTCTCGCTTTTTGGTTTTTTGATTTTTTTGGGACTTTTTCAAATATTTTGAAAAGCTTGAAAAAGAATAAAAGTGCTTTATAGTTAGAGACTAGGAGGAGACGAGTGTTAATGGGAAAAAAAATTAGTTCCAAGCAGTGGAACATACCTATGCTCAATGTAAGGACACATGTGTAGGATAATGACACTCGGGGGAAAGTCCCCTCCCGGTAAAAATGGGGAATCAAGCTGCAAAGGATATATAAAATGGCTCTGCGTGGCTAGACATGAGACAAGCTCGAGCTATATAGCTGATAATCAAAGTCAGGGAAGCTGGCATAAGGCTCGATGAGGCAGGAAAAACTCATGATAATGAAATTACAAATTGACATAAGGGAGTCATGGGGATAAAGGCCAGCAAAAATATCAAGAGGAGTATGAGGCTCTTACGCAAAGACATGGTGATACTATACAAAGGACTCCCACACCCTAAAGGAAAAAAAATGTCAGCATGGGCACCAAATGCAACAAAGGTGCTAACTAGGGCACCCATGTATGGTCAAGCTCTACCATTCACATCATGTCACTTCTAAAACAACAAGAAGGTTTCGTGACAAGATAGAATGGGTTCGTACCTAAGGTTATAATGAAATGGTCATAAGGTCATGCAAAATGCAAATGGATGTGAAATCTAACATATATTCCAGTTTAGACATAATACCTGAAAGCGGCATGAACGGGTCAAAACAATGGCCGAAACGATGCTCAAAATGGACTTCTACATCATTAGATTAGTCCAAAACGGTCCAAAATGGTTAGAAACGGTTCAAAACTATAGAAAGGGGGTAAAAAATTTCAAAAATTTCAAATTTTTTCTATAAATAGTAAAAAATTCAAAAATTACATATCATTTGAAATTTTTACCCATTTGTGGTCAGAACTTCAAATGTGAATTTTGGGAGTTGCGTCCAGCGAAATTCGACACTGTGTGTTCCAAGTAACTTCTCATGTCCTCCTCTTCCATTTTCATGCAATTTTTTTCAATTTCCATGGTCAAATTTGATTTCTAGGCCAGTTTAAATTGGTTGTTTCAGCCCACGCGGATATCGGGGCTTTTTTCTGTGTATAGGGTTGGCTATACATAGAAAAACCACCCAAAACCACATACATACGATGCTGTTTTGCAAACAGCCCCGTATGCGGCCGTGCACATGGTTTTTTAAGGTATAAATTGACCAAAAACTATTTTTAATGTGCAGGATGGTTTTAGAATGGAGGGAGAGGGAACATAGAGATGTAGAAGAGGCTATTCGGGCTGATTTAATGGCTCAACAAGCTCTACGTGCATGTGGGCTATACAAGTTTTACTGTCTTGGCATCCCGAGGGCCAAACCAAGGCTCCTACAAATGCTAGTAGACTACTGGGATCCAGACTCAGAGTCCTTTCATATCGACGGGATGTCCCTCACTATAGAGGTGGAGGACATATATTTCATTACTAGATTGTCTCGACGGGGAGAGGTGGTGAACCTACGCTCTCATGGGCTTGGAGGTGGCCTCACCATTGATGAGTACATTGTAGTAGACTATTTTTCAGACACAGAAAAGTTTGGGAGTCAAATCCTGACAAACTCCATCTAGGTGCTAGGACCATACTATTGGCACTCAACAGGATAGCTGGTCTAGCATCACTCCACCAGGCCTCACGACCATTAATGTTGTATGCAGTGGAGTGCATGAGACCCATATTTTACGACTGGAGCACTCCGCTATTGAGTAACATGAAGCAACAACTCAGTGACTACAAGATGGGTAGGGTATGAAACTTCGGTTTCGACAACATACTGAGCACATTCTTCTTCAAGCATGTCTTGGGGATAAGCCCTAGAGTTGACGTTCCTCCTCATGGGGTTCGAGATCCAGCCCAACGACGTTGGGAAAATGCTATGCATAGACTGGGTGGAGGTAGGGTGTCTAACCCCTACCTAGATGACTTCTTTCCATGGTGGCAGGGACAGATTGTTTCCATCGATGATTATCCCTATGCGGGCATAGATTTTCGGGGAGATCCCGATATGCCCCTACCAACAGGAGTAGCATACAGTGATATTGGTAACGAATCCCAAACCCTCTTTTTAAAGTTTTTTGAATTATTAATTTTTTTTGTGTTTTTTGATATATAGACTCAAAAGACATGTTTTGGTGTGACGACACATAGTGACAATCTGTCATATGTATACAGATGTTGGACCATGGTGGCCTGACAGTTTCCCTTGTCATAGACGGATGGGAAGAGGAGATGATATCATGGGTGTGGATGCAGAGCAGATGCTCCAAAGAATCCACACAAACTTTGTATGCTTGACACACAGGGTACCCATGGTGCAAGCCGAGGACTTTCTTGAGGCCATGCAGCGTCAGGTGGTTGGTGTACCGTGAGCATGGGTTCAGTTATTCTGATGACCAGCTAGAGCCATGGTGTGCTACCACGACCAGAACCCCTCTCCTCCTCCACAGGCTTAGAGACCTGAGAGTGATTCATTTTTGTACTACCGTGTATTATATTTTGGTGGCTCGGAAGCCCCATTTTTGTATTATGACACTTATGTATTATGATGTCACATTTTGGATGTCTTATGAAATTTTTTTATGATGATCGATTTTATTTATTTACATGTCCGTAAAAATGTATGTTTGTGATATGATTATGGTCTATGAAACAAATGCCAATCTAACACATAGTTAGCATATGAGTCAGCAACTTGATTAAAAATTCTTGGAACATGTATGTATGTTATGTTGTCAAATTTTCGTTCTAACAATCTCACACGTAAGAATCTTCGTAATAGTGTTGGATCCCTAATACGATACAAGCCATTAAGCTGTGACACTACTAACTACGAATCAAGATGTACCTCAAGAGAGAGAACACCATGTGAAATGGCATCCCGTAATAGCTCGACAACGGCACTATACTCAACAACATTGTTCGAAGAAGGCCATAAACACACGCCTCCTGAAGACAATACCTGACCTGTAGGATTATAAATCACCTAAGCAGTAGAGGCTGAGTGTTGAGTGTGGCGGTTAGCACCATCAGCAAATCCTATGTAAGTGGAAGACTCCATTGACATCTGCCATAAGAAATGAAAGCTAATCAACAAACCTGATCACCATAAGAAAACCTAACTATGCAAAAAAATTTACAATAATATACAATAATCAGCCTTGGCTGAAGATCATGCATAGTATTTTTTAATATAGAGGCCATTTCTAGGCTCTGCCAAGGCTGTCCCCTCATAATCTACCAGCTCATAGGCGCCCTTCTCTAACACACGTTTGACAACGTAAGGACCATGCCACATAGGATTAAAATTCCCTGCCCCCAAGGGTTCTTTAGCTTGATCCCACAAAAGGACCAAATCACGTTCACTAAACCTCCTTGAATGGATAGAATTATCATATTGGACCTTAACATGATGCTTATTTACTTCTAAAGCCACTAAGGCATCTCAACGCTGCTCATCAAGCTGCTCTAAGTGGACCAAATGTTCCTCCAATGTGGAAGTGTCTGGGAAAAGCTCTATGGCTAGCTTCAATGAAGGGATTTCACATTCAATTGGTAAGACAAACTCCACTGCATGTACAAGATGATATGGAGAAAAATTGGTGGCAGTCTTAACCGTGGTTCTATAGGCCCACAAAGCAGGATATAACATGATATGCCAATTCGTTTTGCTTTGTGCGATGGTTCGTTGGAGAATGGACTTAAGTGATTTGTTCACTGCTTCAACCTGTCCATTCACTTGAGGGTAATAAGAAGAGGAATGCTCCTACTTATACCCTAACTTCGAGGCCAACTCTTCCATCATTATATTCTAAAAGTGCCTACCATGGTCAGCGACAAGCTCCTTCGGAATACCAAACCAATTAATAATTTGGTTGAATACAAAATGCGCGGCGGTCTCACCGTCAGATTTAATCATGGGCACAGCCTCATCCCATTTCATAAAATAATCAACATACACTATAATATGATGATTCCCCCTAGCCGAAGCTAGGTTGCAATCCATGAAGTCAAGCCCCCACTTGGTGAAGGGATTGGCGGTGATAATCGGATGTAATGGGGTAGGATGTGAGAACATATTGCGTGGAAACACCTAGCAAGGGTTACACTTCTTGACCACATTGACACAATCTTTAAAGATCGATGACCAGAAATAACCCGCTCCCAAGATTTTTTGGGCTGTAGAAAGCCTAAATAAATGACCACCACACGCCCCTCCGTGGCAATCATTCAACACAACCTCAGCCTCTTCATGGGTTAAACAACGAAGTAAAATGGAATCTACCCCACGGCAGTACAAAGTGTTATCCACTATAAAGTAGTTCTTAGATACGTGATGTAATCTTCGTCGCTCATCCTGTGAAAGGTGAGTAGGGACCTTCAACGTTTGTAAATATATGATGATATCCCCATACCATGGATCCAAAGTTGAGATAAGGAAAATAGTCTCATCGACAAACATATCCTCATAAACCTCTTCCTCCTCCTCACTTGGAAAATCAGAAATGAGATCCGCAAAAATCAACGAGAGTCTTCAATTTCGCTAAAACAAATTCGAGATCGAATTCTTGCAAAATAAAAATCCACTGATTATACTTTCCCTTGATCATCCTTCTAGTGAGGACGAACTAAAGTGGATTGACATGAGCTACCACCAAGGTCTGGCGAAGGAGAATGTTGTGTCTCAATCTCTGAACTGCATGAACGGTAGCTAAGGCAAGTTTCTCCACATGGGAATAATGGATTTCCACATCTACAAGGTTCTGGCTCAAATAATATATGACATGCTCATGGATCTTCTCATCCTATTAAACCAAAACCATACCAATCGTCTCCATGAACGCGACCACATAAAGAAAAAAGTCACGGCTATAGTCGGGTGGACTAAGCACGGGGGCTGATGCTAAAGCTCGCTTAAGAGCATCAAAGGAATCTTGGGCTCGCTCATCCCAACAAAAGGTAGTGTCCTTCTTTAAAAGACACATAAAGCCTTTAGTCAAATTGGCAAAGTTAACCACAAATATCTGTAATAAATTTGCCATGCCTTGCAAACATTGAAGATGTCTAATATTACGCGGGGAGACAATTGAAATATTGCCTCAACCTTTAAGGGATCGACTCTTATACCCTCCTTGGAAACAATGAACCCTAGCAAGCGACCAAACTTCACACAAAAGATGCACTTATGTGGATTTAACCTAACCAGGTAATGACGACATCTTTCAAAAACTAATCTCAAATGGTACGGATGATGCAATCTTAATCGAGAATGAGTAGCAAGGTCATCCAAAAAAACTTCAATAATCGATTTGAGATTGTGAAAAATCAAGGTCATGGCCCGCTGAAATGTGGCTCCGGCGTTTTTAAGAACGAAAGGCATCTTTCGATATGCATACGTACCCCAAGGACAAATAAATGCAGTTTTGTGTTGATCCCCGGGTTTGATCTGAATCTGATTATATCTGGAAAAGCCGTCCATAAAGGAAAATACCTCGCTTCCCGCACACTCATCCAAAATTTGACCAATAAATGGTGTGGGAAAATTGTCCTTAGGACAAGCACGATTTAAATCACGAAAATCAGTGCATATACGGATCGTTCCCTACTTCTTATCAACCAGAACGGGGTTTGAAAACCACTCCGTCAAGGGAATGGAATAGATTAAACCGTATTTTAACAACTTTTCTATCTCAGCCTTAATGGAGGGTGCTTTTCTAGGATTCACCGCACGCAAATGTTGTCGAACAGGATTCACATTCTGATAGGTCTTAATTTCATGTTCAATAATACGAGGGTCGATACCTGGCATTTCCTCGTATGACCAAGAAAAGATGTCACAAAACTATTTGAACAACTCGGTATACTCCTAGATCTCAGCATGGGAACAATCCACCCCAATATAGACATTCTCAATCCTACCAGGATCGCAAGAGATATTTATAGGAATAGTAGGTGATATATTCACCATGTTCCCATCAGCCATCTGACTAGGAGAGCTTAATGGAACCATGGGACTACCAATCTTCTCACTAAGAATCTCCCTAAAGTCTTGATGCTCCAAATGGTCAAGCTCGGGAAGAAAATAGGATCTATGATGTAACTCTTCCCAAGGTGGCTCAATCCAGACATGGCCTCAATAATAGCTTCATTTGATGGAAAAACACTATCAAGGAAATCATGCTCATGAGAGGACTCAACTTCCCATGCAGGCAACACATATGGGTCAATGGACCAGGAAAATATAATCATGGGGGGGAATTTAAATTTAACCTTAACAATGGGGGTAATATGGGGAGAAAATGCCAAACAAGATTCTCCGAGATCTTACTTTTTAGACCTCTTTGAGAAAAGGAAGCTGGTGGATGTTGCTCTGCTAAAATTGGAGCCCACTTGGAGGAATAAAAGGGGAGGAGATCAAGCCATCTCGAAAATATTATATTGTTTTATGGTAGAATAAAACTTAATAAATGGAATCCTAATGCTAAAATCCATAATAGAGACAGGGGGAAACTCGGATCACAGACCAGTCTCTTTTATAATAAGTCCCTCGAAAAATAAACCACCACATCCCTTCAAATTTAACCCTCTATGGATGGAAGAGGATGAGTACAAATACCAAATAATAAGTGCTCGACAACCCATAATAAGTTCACCAAATCATACTGCAATGCAACAATTTGTGGAAAACCTAGCTAGGGAAAAGAAAATATCCAAAGAGTGGGACAAAAAGCATAAAAATTTCTCTTAGAAGGAGATGAAGGATGTGGAAAAAAGGATAGAGGTGATGTACTAGAAAAACGAGAGAGGATTTTTCAGCATAGAGGAAATAACACAGTTGAAATCATTAGAAATCAAGAAGGACTTAGTGCTTTCCAAAGAAGAGAAAATAATGCGTTTAAAGAGCATGGCACTGTGGATGAAGGCAGGAGATAAAAATACAAAGTTTTTTCACAGGTTTTCATGTCATAGAAAGAACATAAACACCATATGTGAAATCAGGAACACATAGGGAAGAATGGTAAGATATTTTTAGGACAAAGCAGAAGCGGGGGTGGATTTCTTCCGAAACATTTTCAAGGAGCAAAAGGATGTCCAATTCAAAATTTTTTCAAAGTATTAGGTTTTTTTCCTAGGATGATAACCGATGAAATGAATGAGGAACTAACAATGGAAATTTCAGAGGAAGAAATAAGACATACACTACATACCTTCCAAAAAGGAAAGAGCCCTGGGCTTGACGGATTTACTCTGTAATTCTATCTTGGATTTTATGAAACGTTGAAGAAGGACATACTGGAGGTGGTAAAAGAATTCGAAAGATCAGGGAAAGTCCTGGGAATGTTAAACTATACCTTTCTGACTTTGATCCCATAAAAACAAAAATCTGAATCCTTCGATGATTTCAGACCAATATCATGTTGCAATATGGTATATAAAATCATAGCCAAGGTCATAGCTTTGAGGATCAAACCAATACTAAGTGAAATCATCTCTGAAGAACAATTTGGTTTCCTCTTCAATAGGAAAATCCATGATGCAGTGTCACTAGACCAGGAGGCAGTTCACACGATCAGAAAGGAAAAACAAAGAGACTTTGGATTAAAGCTAGATCTATTGAAGGCCTGTAACAAAGTCGAATGGACTTTTGTTAGGTTCCTACTGATTAAAATTGGAATATATTTGGAAGTGGTGGAATGGATTATGGGTTGTTTACGGTCCACCTCCTTTTCTATATTAATCAATAGTTCACCAACCAATTTTTTCCCACTCAACAAGGGGTATAAGGCAGGGATGTCCTCTCTCACCTTTCATCTTTCTTCTAGTTACAGACGCATTAAGTAGGATTATTCATAATGCGAGAGAAAACATGGAGATAAAAGGAATTAAAGTGTCCAACTCTGAAGAAGTCACTCACACTCCATTTGTGGATGATGTACTGATATTTAGGGAAGGATCCATCATAAATATTGAGGCCTTTGCTTCTTTGATAGATAAATACAAAAGAGCTACAGGAATGGTAGTTAACGTGGAAAAATACAATCTAATTTCATAACGATTTCTCAACTGATATGATCCATAGGGTAAGGGAGATAGTACCTTATCATATTACACATATCGAGGAGGGATTCAAATACTTGGGTTTTTTTTTGAATCCCAATAGTTACTGGTATCAGGATTGGGTCTAGTTATACAAAAATATAGAGATCAAGGTTAATACTTGGGCCAACCATTTTCTCTCAAAAGGGGGGATATTAGTTCTCTTAAAGGCCATTTTGCAAAGTATTAAAATATACTAGGCATTAATATCCTACATTCCCAGGGGAATCTTGACGAATATTAGAAATAAATGCTTCTCCTTTTTGTGGATGACAAGCAAGAAGGAAGAAGGAATCCCTCTGGTAAAATGGAGGGTGATTTCTCTTCCAAAGGAATTAGGAGGATAGGGAGTAAAGAATCCGTAGTTGTTCAGAAAATCCCTAGATGAAAAAACTTTGTGGAGAATATTTCAAAATTTGGGCTCACTCCGGGGAAGGGTCATTCTCTCTAAATATTGCTCAGGTTCAACATAACTGATTGGATTAGGAGTCCAATTAAAACACATAAGAATGGTTCAATTGGGTGGAAAGCGCTGATATTGGTATATCCATTAGTTGGGAATTGGATGGCCTGGAAGATAGGAGATGGTAAATAGGTGAGATTAGGGGAAGATCCATGGTCTGGAGCAAGAGAAAACTTTTGACTTCCATCACAGCTAGTTCAACATTTAAGGTCACAAAGAATATTTACCTTAGCATATGCAAGATCAAATCATGCTCCAAGAGGAAGGAGAAGTTGGAAAAGCACCCTCGATATTGGAATAACTTGGGAACATGCTACAGAATGGAACATATTTCTCAATACCTTAGTCTCAAATTATATACACCTAATATTAGAACCTGATAGCCTCATTTGGACTAAAACCACAAAATTAAGACAATATACAACGAAACATGGATATGCAGTAGCAATCAGAGAGCAGACAAAGCTGGAGGAACGATGGAAGTGGAGCAGGTTATGGAAAATTCAAATCCCACAAAAGACCATTCTCACAATGTGGCTGGAACTATCCAACAAGTTATTAACCTAGGAAATGATGAAGAAGAGAGGTTTTGAGGGCCCTAATATTTTCCCATTATGAAGATGAATAAAGAGACGAGCTCTCATTTATTTGCCTTGTGTCCGCATGCGGGAAGTATATGAACATGAGTGACAAGGACGTACTAAAACAAAGGAACTCATGAAATCCCAACTGCAATGCTAGAAGAGCGCACCAAATCCTAGTGGTAGGATAAGGCAACAGGTTTATATGAAGCATTTCCAGTTATTTTTGTGTATTGTATTTGGGAGGCCTGTAATAGAACCAATTTCAAAAATACATGGATACCTCCTAACCTCACCATGGCTTTGCTAATGAACAATATCGAAGAACACAAAGTCAGCTCTGTCCCAGTCAAGAGAAGACTCATCACAACATGAAATATAAACAAGGATATACCATGGGAATTCTTTGATGGATCAAGACAAGGTATGCCTCCTCTTGGAGGTGCTGGAGCAGTCATTTTTGTCTCTGCAGAGAAGAAAATACACATAAAATATGCCATTGGCCAAGAAACCAATAACAAGGTAGAACTTGCATCTTTATGGGTAGGCTTTGAGAGGATCCCTAAGAAGACAAATTTTGGATATCCAGATATACGATGACTCAAAAATGGTGGTAGAATGGGAAAATGGAAGAAACAACATCAGAGCACCCCACCTTCAACATCTACTCGTTGAAATACAAAACTTGAAGGCTTAGTTTGGAAGGATATCCTTTTCCCACATTCATAGAGAACTCAATGAAGAAACATATATCCTTTCAAAACAGGATCTTTCTTTTCATCCAGGAATGATAGAAATTGAGGAAGTCTCAAATGGGCTTATAGCCCTACATTACGAACCAATTGAAGTACAAGAAAAAATGATGGTTTTTGTAATTTTCCTTTGTTATGATGGAGGCCATATATGTTGAACTTTATGTATGATGCAAGCCTCAAAGGATGATCTTTATGTAAGCTCGTTAGAGCTATTCACATTTATTCAATGAATAAAACATTTTTTTCTTTGAATATATATCTATATCTATATCTATATATATATTTGTGCATTCGACTTAGTTTTCTATATTTTATGATGTATTTCCTTCTACTTCAGTCGGTGGGAGTACTCTTTTTGTCGCTAAAATTTTATGATTCAATGGTATATATAAGTTTAGTCAGCTAGTATGACTTATCCAACTAAGTCTCAGTTGATTTTTGGTCGATGTACTTTTACTTTGGTCCATATTATAATTGGTCAATTTCATTGTAAAATGTGGTTGATATTATACTTTAGTCGATTTGCAAATTGTAATTGGTAGATATTTAATTTTGGTCGAGGTCAACCCCTTCTTAGGTATAGTCGGGTCAATCATGTTTTATATGGTCGATGTTTCTCAAATACGCACTAGAAGGAATGATTCATTATGTTGATATGACTCTACTTTAACTTTGAATTCGATAAGGGGGTTAAGCCGTGAGTCTCTTTTGAGACAGGAGATCCCTCCAATCTATGTAATACAATCAATTTCTATCTGACTTATACAGTCAAGTTAAGTCTCGTTGTGTCAAGCAGTCGGGTCTGACCAAGATCATGTGCATGAGCAGGAAACATAAAATATGGCGTGCATTTTACATTCTCACAACAAACAAAAACATTGATGAACATTCAAGCCAAAGACACTGTATATCACAAAAATAATAACTTACCAATATATGATGACACCAGAACAATAAAATAACTCATGCCCCCAGTGTAGAAATGTAGAAGCACTTCCTAAATGATGGTTCCATTAGTTGAAAGTAGAGAAACAGTGCAAAAATAGAGCCAAAAGACCGTAGTTATGAGCCGATGGAGGTGAACATTGGCCAGATGATTAAATGGGCGAGGATTCACCGATTCTTACCTAATTTAAGGAAGATACTGAAGAAACACATCTTGGTTGTTTTCTTCATACTTGTTTTCTTCGAGGACAAAGCAATGTTTTGTGGTTGTGGGACATGTTGGAGGGGACCCTCCGGGCCCCTTAGTTGTCATTAATTACGTATGTTATAATATAATTAAATAAGAAGTTGGAGTAGGTGTAACTGCTCCAACCACAACTATGATGTATAAAATAACTTTCAAGATGAATAACAAGCCAACTTAACGTTTTTCCCAATATTCTTGTCTTGGTGAGTGCTTTTACTTCTGCTTGAATGTCATGTATTCTTTGTGAATGCAACACACTACAAATTCCTTCCTATAATAGGGACACTCAATAGCCTCTATCACCCATTCACATTTCTCCCATGCATCATCTTGCTTAACCCATGTAGATAGTTCCACGAGTCACTGTATCTTTCCCACATCTATTATATGAGATTCCAACTGGTTGCATTCATAGCACCACATCACTCCTTCCTTGACACCACTAGTAGTAGCTAAACAATTTGATGCCCATTTCCCAGTAGGACTCATAAGGCCCATAGTATCTAAAAAAATCAAGAATCATCAATATTCTACGACTGTCGATTTCCTCTAGCATTCCTGTCACATCACAACCTCTCTTACACCATTACATCTTGTGGGAGTTTGGGAGGGTAGATCCCTACATGAAAATGCTATTCCATTTCCCTCTCCTGATATAGTGTCTTTGTTGAATCCTTGCTTCCTAGGCTTGTTAATACTTTATGATCCATCTCCCAGTTTGGTCTCTTGTTGAAAATGTAGATAGAGATTTTGCATCGTGAATGATGTCTTTTAGAACAAAAATTCTATACATGAAAAGTCCCATGATGGGCCAAGATCGCTATTGCATTTTTAACATGAATTTTTTCTATCATTAGCATCATGTAATTTTCCTCTTTAGCATAACTGGAATAGAGGAAAAATACTAATGTTGTCCAGTACCATATGTCCTCCACTGATGTTTTCCATTACTAGAGTTGGCTCCTTCATTTTTAGGACCAACAATTCAGGATGTTCAGGTGTCAGTTAGGTATCAAGTTTGATTCGAGGGTGAGACAACCTTTGTGGTTGAGTCCTGTTGGCTCCTTCATTTTGAAGTAGGAAAAAGAAGAAATTAGAAGTAGTAATAGAACTAGAAGAGGGAGTATCAGGAGTAGCATAAAGAAATATGGGGAAGAGTAGAGGAAAGAGTAAAGCAAAGGATAGTTGAATAAGTAGTGAAAGGTAGAGGAATATGTAGAAGTAGTGTAAATAAAGGAAATCACCAGAAGTTACGGAAACAAAGTAATGAATGCAACCATTTTGGACTAGATTTGTATCTAATATACAAGTATAAAAGGGACGCATAAGATGAGAGAAGGTATTTTTGTTGCACGAGTTGTTTGTGTTAATATGGTTGTTGATACTAGCATCAAATATTAGCTCTAGGAGCATACAATATTTAGAAGAACCTACGAAGCAAGATACTTGGGTATGTGGGTTTTGTAATGGTATTTGGGTTTATTATGTATCCCGTAATGGGCAATTCAGTAATGAATGTAATACTGTAATGTTGATATTGTATTGTGCATTTGATCATATAGTGAGAAATATTGTTTTACCGCCCCCCTAAATATTATAGTGAATGTATTTATGTAATGGTTTCATGCTTATCATGTGATAACTTGCATTTATGATTCTAATATATATTGTTCAAATGGGTGAATGGTGAACCTGTTTAAGTATTTCTGTGATGTGGTGAATACTCTTATATGTTCTATGGTTAATCCCCATCTCAACCATATAGTTAACTAACCCACTCTTGCACCTTTCTTGGTTATGCTTCAAGTGATACCTTCCCCTTAAGGATGCGGAAAATGCAAGCACACTAGAGTACAAAAGAGTCCCTTTGTTGGCCCATGCGCAAGAATCCTAGTCTCCATTTTTCACCAACAAGATGAATAAGTATCGATTGGTACATTGTATTTTGACTCTAAAAACGTTTGAAACTGACATAAACTATTGATGGTACATGTGGCTTTCCATGGGGGAGGCCTTTTTCTTAAAATATACTCTAAAAGGGCTTATAATTGATTGGTTCTCTATTTCCCAAATCCCAAAAGGTATATTTGATAAGGTCACATCCCTTCAAATTGGAAAGAATGTCATGTTCCCTCCAATCAATCCGAATGTGGAGGGAAAATGAATGATCTATGGGATTCTATAATTTCTCCCCCAAGTCCATATTATAAAATTCATTAATAACTAAATGCGTGTGCAATTCTTATCAAACACACGCAGAGGAATTAAAGTCTATTTATGCACACACACACAACATGTTTAAACCATCATTTTCATCACAGGCATAACAATAGAATAATGCACATCAATAAAATCATTTTCATGCTATTTGTAGGCATGTAATTGAATAATTCATACTCGATTAGCTCATTTAATTTAACACAATGTACAGTCTTTCATAACACATAAATTAGGCATAATTAAGACAATAGAAACACTTATATTTTAATTTTAATTGACCGAGATATTGGATATGGAGGAGAAACGTTCCACCCAATCATAGTCCTCTATCCAACCTATATTCTTTCAGTTGAGAGACCACCCTCGAGCTAGGTTGTGTATCCACAAAGAAGGAACTACTCGGGCTCACTCACAACCGTAGGTACAAATACTCACGCCAAGTCAACACACATTTGGGTTTCTCAAGAAAGTACAGAGGCATGGAAGAAGATATATGAGAAAATGAGCTCAACAACATAGCTACATGCATCTCAATTGGAAATCGAATAGAATTGACACCCACATTACCTACCACACCCAACACAAGGAAGGTCCCCTTCTCTACTACATAGTCCCTTTGGTTCCCCTTCCTTCCAGTGATATTTAGGGTGGGCATAGAAAGGTCAAAGATGCTAAATCCTCATATATTCTTTCCTTCGCTACGTTTATCAACAAAATCCAACCTTTGATCTCATTCATACTTCATTCTACACTTGGATTGTTCTTCAATTTCACAACATGACTGTAAATCACGAAATTATACTTTTGGGATTCCAAATATGAGTTTTCCCATGGATTTTTTGCCTTATTGCACTGTCAATTTCACCCTTGAGTTTATATATATGGATTACCCATTGTATTTAACTCCTCACATGAATTTATGGGTGATTTTGGCACTTCAAAATGTGGGTTCTTCTCAAGTTGCAATTTCTGCAATTTCATTTCTAGGAATGCATAACAAGATGAAAAATGTATCTTTGGTTGTTCAACAATTGAATGGGTAGGATGAGAAACAAATTCCATGATGAAGAGAGAATTATAGGTAAATTAAACCACGCCCATACCTAGCCTTACGAATTTCTAAGTTTCCCATGCTCCGTTAATTTTATGAGCTGATTTTCAGTTGCTTCCTTACAATAGAAATAAATACAATAGGGAAAGTCATGGTGAGTTTTCAAGATGACATTTGGAAACACAAGGTTCAATCCCACAACCCTGTCACCTATCCTATCCATAGTGAATACACATGGCCTCCTCATTTGAGTTGTCTCCATAGCTAGTTGTTGGTATTTTTAATTGTATAAAAAATATTTACATGCATATACAATTTTCCATGGCTTGCTGGCACATGAATAACAAAATATAAATGCATTCCTTTAAAACTTGATTATTCACTAGTGAGGCCTTGGCCTTAAGTTCCATGCTAGGAAACCATACATCAGATATATACTACATTTACATATAAAGTCAGTAAATTATAGGGGTCAAAATGGGGGTATTACAAAGAATAGAAAGTAAAAAAGAATTAGGTGGATGGCAGCTAAAAGGATGAAAACTAAGGAATGAAAACACTCCTTGAGAATCCCAATCCTTCTCATCTAGCAGTTATAACTCAGAGATTGTAATGAATTTAAACCACTTTTCTAGTCAATAATGACCTTAGAATCACCCAAAATAATAAAATAAAGCTATTTCACCTTTATATTTTTAAACTTTGGTTAAATCAATTTTTATTACCTCAATTGGCATAATCTTGTCTATCTTAATTGATGGCATCCCTTCTTGAATTTTCCCAACTACATCATACATGTGTTTGTTAAAAAGAAAGCCAAATTGTTTTTATGACATAACAATTGATCAAATATATTTTCATCTATTAATTATAAATCTAGTAATGAACTTAAAATTACAGTTTGAGTTTCAAATTTTTATAATAAGAAAAGTTAGAAAAATGAAAATAAAAAGTTGAGTTGTTAGAACTTTTCTAAATAATATATATTTTTATAACATTATAAAATGTTTTCAAAATCTAAGCTTTTTACTTTGTTAATGAATTTATTAATTATTATAATTAATAATTAATATAAATTATTAAAAAATACATGGTAATCTCAGTTTGCAAAACAACTCTCACACCACTTACAAATAGGGATTGCTTTGTCATAATTTAAAAAAAGAGGCACATTCCTTAACATCACGAGGACTACAGCTATGCTTTTCCATCTATGGATGAGGATTGAGACAAGCGCACTGTGGAGATTGATTCTATGGCTTCAAACTTCGAAATAAACAATTATAAAAAAATGAATATAAAATAATAAGTGGGAGCTACCTGATGAATGGATAACTGGTAGCAATGCATGGATAAATCATAGTCGATAACCAATAGTTTATGGAAAATAACTAGAAGAATGTTAAAAAACAAAGAATATAAAAAATAAGTAATAGTTGATAAATGGATAATAGAATGTCTATGATAACATGTAGCTAGGCATGAATAACTCACACTTGAACCTCTTTATCTAGAAAAATATTAGGAATACAAAAATATTTTCAAATTATCTTCCATTCCATAACTATCTCTCAACCATTTAATCCTTATCCACATGAGTGAGCCACAAACTATGTGGGTGCGCTAGTATGTTAAATTAGTTGTTTGCACTCAAAAGATAGAAAAAAAAGATTATGTCAAATAAATTTATATTTATATTAAAATTCGATAAAAAAATTAGGTCAAATAATAATTAATTAGTTAATTTTGTTGAATAATATTTTATTATAATAATATTTTATGTCAAACAAAGTTAGTCATGTTTAATCTACCATGATCATTAAAATTCATACATTGTTACCTATGATAAAAAAATTAAAAAAAACATAGTTAAGCGTACCATATTTCAATTATAATTAACAAAAGTCAATTATAAACATTTAATTTTATGTTCAAGCATAGTTAACCACCATTTGTCATATTCCACATAGTCAAACATATTGAACCCTAATCAATAATGGCTAAAACATAGTCAAATATGGTCAATCATGGTCATCCATATTTTACCATAGTCCAGTAGAATCAAACATTATAAACCATGGTCAAGCGCAATAGATCATGGTCAAACATAATCAACATAAGCCAATGTTGGTAAACCCAATCAACCATATTATATTAACCAATGTCAAACATAATCAACTTTTTTATGCCTTATCAATATTTGATTATCATACTTTGAACATATCACTCTAGATTCCCAATTTTAAATAACCAAGCCACCTTTACCCTTAAAATTGAAGACGGGCTACTAATAAAAAATATCGAATAAATCTACCACTTAACCACAACCACGGACAAGATAGTATCCTATCATTCTATAATAAATTTATTAGTAACACTATTATCTAACTAGAACACCCACATAATTTGTGGTTGGATTGTGGTTGGACCAGGGTAGATCCAAATCCTAGGCTCTATCAAGCACCGAGAGGGATCAAAACTCTGGAGGTGCAAACCTCTTCATAGTTATTGCACTCAATGAACTATCAACTTTGGTGTGTCCTATACATAGCCATTGATTTGATTCAAACCAAAACACACATCTTTTTATTTAAGGTCAACATATAATATTTGTATTATTAATATTTAATATTATTTATGGCTGACATATAATATTTTTATTGTTTTTTATTTTGTTAGGAACGAACATTACAACATGTCCCCATACATGGTTTTAAAACTATATGCAAGGCCCTCCTACAATCATGGGTTGTTTAGGGGGCCTTGCACATGGTCTTAAAACCATTTGCAAGGCCCTCCTAAACCATCGGCAAAAAAATGTTGGCCTTGCACATGGTTTTAAAACCGTGTGCAAGGCCTTCTAAACAACCCATGGTTTTATTGTACATGGTTTTGGAGGGCCTTGCACATGGTTTTAAAACCATGTGCAAGGCCTCCTAAACAACCCATGGTTTTATTGTACATAGTTCAATTTTTTATTTTTTAGTATTTTGTTATGTAGGAACATTACAACATCTCCTCCATATTGTGTTTTTTTTTCTGACCCACATTTTTTTATGGATAATTAATTTTTTACCTTTTTATTGCTTTGTTAGTTAGTAAGATTACAACATCTCCCCCATATTAGGTTGTTTTCTGCCCACATTTATTTTGGCATATAATTAATTAATTTTTTATTAATAAAAATAACGTTACAAGATCTCCCCCATACTAAAACACCTCTCGTCCATAAAGATCAAATGATTGAGAAATAGAAATGGAATGGAAGATAGTTTGGAAAAAAGAAATATTCCTAATATTCTTCTACTTCAAAGAGTTTAACTTTGAATTATCAATGACTAGCTACATGTTATCTCTCACACACACATGTTATTCATTTTAGCTATGAGTTATCTATGCATAATTACTAGTTCATGGAAGATAACTAAACAAATATGATTTTGAGGAATGTGAAATTATAAATAAATAAATATATATATAAATATAAATATATATATATATATATATATATATATATATAATAACTAATAATTGATATTTAAATCTAAACAATACACTTGTCCCATCCTCTTACTTAACTAACTGAAAAAATATAACATTAAAATACTTAATTTATAATTTACATCATCAAATAATAATTTTTTTCTCAAAGCAAAGTATCAACCTTAAGCGCAGTATCTTCGGCCACTTAAGCCTAACTGCCTAAAGAAGACGTCAGGACTAAAGTATATTTAATGTTTGCAACAATAACATATCTTACTGTGAACTTCGTCACCACACATTCTTAACTCGTCTATTCAAGACTGTTTGACTAGACTGGAATTATTCGCATTTAATGGGTGACCCTTACTATTTAAAGCCAAACCCTACATTGTTAAATCGCAAGTCTCATCTTCTCCAACAGAATCATTATCATACTATGAGTTTGTATTAGGTCAGCCGGTGGTGCCTTTTGATTATGGATCTTTTTCCGGCCCTTCCAGAGGAATTTGGTCTGTTGGAAAAATGTAATTACACCCAGATCTCTACTTGGCTTCCAACTGACTCTATCAGAGTCTGGATAAGCCACGATCTTGTCTGTCAGTCTGACAAGAAGGAAAAGTCCACATGTAGGCAGCATAATTCAATCGAAAATATTTCAGAAGCTAAGTTGTTAGGTAGATAGTTATTGCAGTGTTTAATGCAAAGTACGTCAGCAAGTAAGTCGGCCTATGCTGTAGCAATCTTCAGATTGCCTATAAATAGAAGAAGCATTTTGTAATTTAGTTTAACAGAACAACACAGGAACACAGACACAAGAGAGACATTAGACAGCAGAGGAATTCCGGGTGAGAAAGAGAAGTCGAAGCTCAAGCTTCTGTGCATGTGATTTAGTCGGAGAGCTGAAGCTCTGTGGACCGACGAGTTTGTAACAGACAAGTTTGTATTACTTTGTATTTCCGCATAGTTAATATATGAAATAGTTTGTGGTTGAATTCATTATTATTTGGCTGCACATATTTTCAGATTTACTTCTGTAAATGTCTTTTACAATTACTGATAAGTAAAAGAACAAGAACCCATAAAAATCTCACCGCGTGAAAGCTCAAGGTTTTACGGCACTTTGGTCGACTCAAATATTCCTACATATTTGGGCATATGTTTTTGTTATAAGTTATTTGGATTTGTAAAAGTGAGTAGTTTACTTCATCTTACTCACAGGTAGAGTCAGTTGTAAATTCTTAAGTCTTTAGACTAAGAAATATATTCTATCATCCCGATCGCAGATAAGTTGATCGCATCAGGCATCAACTTGATCGCAGATAAGTTGATGGCATCAGGCATCAACTTGATCGCATCAACTTGATCGTAGATAAGTTGATCGCATCAGACATCAACTTGATCACAGATAAGTTGATTGCATCAGACATCAACTTGATCGCAGGTATTAACTTGGTCGCAGTAAAAAGGTGGTCGCAGTAAAAACAGGCCGGAGTTAAAAAGCGAAATTTTTAAATATTGACTGAGCTCTAAACCCAAGTTTAGTTGGCTCGGTTTTGGCTATCTGGTATCAGAGCAAGGTTATATCAGAGCAAGGTTTATAACAACCCAATATTTTAGGAAAGAAATCTTGTCTTAAAAAGTGGAAATTAATTTTCTACGGAAAGTTAATTAAAAATTAAAAAATGGCTTCCACTTCTGGTTCATTGCAACCTCCAAGTTTTACGAGAAAGAATTATGAATATTGGTCTTTAACAATGAAGGCTTTATTCAGAAGACAAGATGTCTGGGAGATAGTTCAGCATGGTTATGCAGAACCAGCAGACATGGCTGCATATAACAATCTCACACAGGCTCAGAAAGATGTCTTGAGAGAACAGAGGAAGAGAGATGGAAAAGCTCTATTCTTCATACATCAATAGTATGCATAAGAGCATACTCCCAAGAATAGCAGCAAATACTAATGCCAAGTAAGCATGGGATACATTGGAGACTGCCTATCAAGGTTTGGATAAGGTAAAAAAATCCAAGCTGCAGATTCTGAGAAAATATTTTGAATCTCTGTGCATGAAAGATTCAGAGAATGTAGACACATTCTACACCAGAGTTGTTAGGTTGATAAACCAACTAAAATATCATGGAGAACCCATATCAGACCAAAGGGTTGTTGAAAAAATTCTCAGAAGTCTTCCCCCAAGATTTGAAAATTTGGTTGTGACCTTAGAGGAACACACAAACATGGCGACATTTAGCATTGATGAGCTGCAAGCTTCACTCATCAATCATGAACACAGAATCAGCAGATCACAGACATCATTGGAAGGTGCATTTGCAGTACAGTCATCCATAAGCCATGGTAGAGGCAGGGGGAGAAACAACTTCAGAGGCAGAGGAAGAAGTTCTTCAAGAGGAGGACGAGGCAGAAGTCCTGCAAATGTCGGTGGTAGAGGAGATAACCAGAACCCAAGTCAGCCAAGTGGCCAGAGGTTTGATAAATAAAAAATTCAATGTCATTATTGTAAGAAGTTTGGTCATTATGCATATGAATGTAGGAAGAAACAATATGACCAAGGAAGGCAAGGCCCAAGTCAGTCGACCAGCACCAACACTTCAATAGGTGTAATGTTAATTGCATCAACATCTCCACTTGAATGAAATGCTGTTTAAGAAAGTCCACATGACATATGGTACTTAGAATCATGATGCAGCAACCACATGACTGGTAATTTAAATATATTCTCCAGTCTAGACACTTCAGTTAAAACTGATGTTACACTTGGAAACAATGCCCAAGTCACTGTCTTAGGAAAAGGCACTGTTGATATTCTAACCAAATAGGGGGAGAGTAAGTATATCCCTGATATCTATCATGTCGAAGTTCTGAAACATAATTTGTTAAGCATTGGACAGTTGTTACAAAAAGGCTACAGAGTTTACATGGAAGATGAACACTGTGTGATCAAAGACAAGTGTCCAAGCGACCAACTGATAGCAAAAGTGCCAATGACAAGCAACCGCTTGTTTCCATTGAGGATAGTTCCCAACATAAAAGGGAAGACAAAGAAAGGAGCTGCATTCAAGGAAGAAAGTGAAGAAACAGTCGATATCCTCGACAAGATAGAAAATTGCAGCGCTAATTTGCAAGCTGCATTTCAGACAGAAGTTCAGGATGAATCCTGGTTGTGGCATTTCAAATTTGGACATCTGAATTTTGGTGGGCTAAAGCTACTGCACACAAAGAATATGGTGAAGGGATTACCATTGATCGACAGACCAGAGAGGGTTTGTGAAGGCTTCATTTTTGGCAAGCAACACAGAGAGACATTTCCAGTCGGAAAGTCCTATAGAGCACGCACACCACTTGAAATTGTGCACTCTGAAATCTGTGGTCCAATGCAGACATCATCCATTGGTGACTGCAAATATTTTCTAACCTTTATTGATGATTACTCAAGAAAGACATGGGTATATTTCTTGAAACACAAATCTGATGCATTTGGTTATTTTCAGCAGTTCAAGGCACTCGTGGAGAACCAGAGTGGTCACCGCATCAAGATCTTAAGGACCGATAGAGGAGGTGAATATGTTTCAAATGAATTTCTGAATTTTTGCAAGACCCATGGCATACATAAACAATTCACTGCACGGTATACACCTCAACAGAATGGTATTACCGAAAGAAAGAACAGAACCATCATGGAGATGGCACGCAGCATGTTGGCAGCCAAACATTTGCCAAATGAGTATTGGGGTGAAGCAGTCGCAACTGCTGTATACATTATGAACCGATGTCCAACAAAGAGTGTGAAGAACAAAGTTCCCCAAGAAGCATGGACGGGTATGAATCATAGTGTTTCACATTTAAAAGTTTTTGGTTGTGTTGCATATGCTCATATTCCAGATGAGCTGAGAAGGAAGCTAGACAAGAAGGGACATAAATGTATTTTTGTAGGCTATTCAGAAGACACAAAATCTTACAAGTTGTATGACCCCGTCACAAGGAAATTCATAATCAGTTGGGATGTTCAATTTGTCAAGAATGAATCATGGGATGGAACCGTCGACACAAATGTCAAGATTGTGTCGAACATTGACAATGACGATATGGAAGAGGAAGTGGCTCAAATACCACATGTAAGTCAACCGGTCGGAGCATCGTCGACTCCCATGACACCAAGACATGGTTCAGCACAAGGACCATCGACACAAGTAGCAGCTCAAGCTACATAGACAAGTACACTAAGAGGACAGCAGACTCCATCAAGCATTTCGTCTAGGTCAACATCGACAGAACCGATGAAGACAAGAAGTCTGCGAGAGATATATGAAGCTGGTACACCTAATTCATTCTCTCTGTTTGAATTATTTTCCCCTATATATGATCCACTAACATTTGAACAAGCTGTTGAAGAAGAAGTATGGGCACAAGCTGTTGAACAAGCTGTTGAATAAATAGAATGCATTGAGAAAAACCAGACATGGGAACTGGTTGATGTACCAAAAGACAAGGATGTAATCAGTGTCAAATGGATTTATAAGACAAAGCAAGATGCTGATGGGAATGTGCAAAAGAACAAGGAAATAATGGTAGCAAGAGGGTTCACACAGCAACCCGACATCGACTTCAATGAAACGTTTGCACCTGTTGCACGCATGGATACAGTCAGAACAGTTTTGGCCATTGCTGCACAAAACAAATGGCATGTTCATCAAATGGATGTTAAGTCGGCATCCTTAAATGGCTATCTAGAAGAGGAAGTATATGTGGAACAGCCACAAGGGTATGAATTTCCAGGTCAAGAGCACAAAATGTACAGGCTGAAAAAGACATTATATGGTTTGAAGCAAGCTCCTAGAGCTTGGTACAGTCGGATTGATTCCTATCTCATTGAAAATGGATTTCACAGAAGTGAAAGTGAACCCACTTTGTACACCAAAGTCGATGAGAAATGTAAGATGTTAATTTTCTGCCTATATGTAGATGATTTAATATTTACTGGTGATTATGGCATAGCAGATTTTAAAACAGTCATGGAAAGTGAATTTGAAATGACTGATCTGGGGCTTATGAAGTTTTTTCTGGGCATTGAAGTTCAGCAGTCTGAAAGCGGTATTTTTATATCACAGTCTAAGTATGCAAGTGAAGTTTTAAAAAGTTTTAACATGTCTAACTGCAAGACAGCCCCAACACCAGTAATAACAGGTTTAAAATTGAGTAAGGATGATGACGGATCCACTGTAGATCCTACGCTGTTCAAAAGGCTTGTTGGAAGCCTTATGTATTTGATAGCAACAATACCAGACATTATGTATGGTGTAAGTCTAATCTCAAGGTTCATGGAGTCACCAAAAGACTCACATTGGCAAGCAGGTAAAAGAATTCTGAGGTATGTAACTGGCACAAAAGATCTTGGTATTATGTATTCAACCTCAGAAAACTTTAAACTCATTGGTTACACTGATAGTGAAAATGGAGGCAGCATAGATGACAGGAAAAGCACATCTGGGTACACATTTCATTTTGGTACAGGTGTTGTTTCATGGGCTTCAAAGAAACAGCCCATAGTAACTCTATCTTCAGCTGAAGCATAGTATGTTGCAGTAACAAGTGCTGCATGTCAAGCTGTCTGGATCAGAAGAGTCTTAAAAGACTTGTCATAGAACCATCAAGAACTGACAACAATATTCTATGACAACAATTCAGCCATAGCATTATCAAAGAATCATGTGTTTCATAAGAGAACCAAGCACATCGACACAAGGTTTCATTTTATAAGAGAATTGGTGAACGACAAGGAAATTTGTTTGGAATTTTGCAGGTTTGAAGACCAACTTGCCGACATCTTCATAAAGCCATTGTCAAAGGACACATTCCAGTATCTGCGTAGTTATCTTGGAATGACAAGTTCTCCACAGTGAACTCTGTCATAAACAGAGCATGTCTAAGCTCTGAAACATTTTGTAAATTTTGTTTTAAAATCCCCATCTGCTTATAATTAAGGGGGAGTGTTGGAAAAATGTAATTACACGCAGATCTCTACTTGGCTTCCAACCGACTCTATCAGAGTCTGGATAAGCCATGATCTTGTCTGTCAGTTTGACAAGAAGGAAAAGTCCACATGTAGGCAGCGTAATTCAATCGAATTTATTTCATAAGCTAAGTTGTTAGGTAGATAGTTATTGCAATGTTTAATGCAAAGTAAGTCCGCAAGTAAGTCGGCCTATGCTGTAGCAATCTTCAGATTGCCTATAAATAGAAGAAGCATTTTGTAATTTAGTTTAACATAACAACACAGGAACACAGACACAAGAGAGACATTAGACAGCAGAGGAATTCTGGGTGAGAAAGAGAAGTCGAAGCTCAAGCTTCTATGCATGTGATTTAGTTGGAGAGCTGAAGCTTTGTGGACCGACGAGTTTGTAACATACAAGTTTGTATTACTTTGTATTTCCGCATAGTTAATATATGAAATAGTTTGTGGTTGAATTCATGATTATTTGGCCACACATATTTCCAGATTTACTTCTGTAAATGTCTTTTACAATTACTGATAAGTAAAAGAACAAGAACCCATAAAAATCTCACCGCGTGAAAGCTCGAGGTTTTAAGGCACTTTGGTCGACTCAAATCTTCCTACATATTTGGGTATATGTTTTTGTTATAATTTATTTGGATTTGTAAAAGTGAGTAGTTTACTTCATCTTACTCACAGGTAGAATCAGTTGTAAATTCTTAAGTCTTTAGACTAAGAAATATATTCTATCATCCTGATCGCAGATAAGTTGATCACATCAGGCATCAACTTGATCGTAGATGAGTTGATGGCATCAGGCATCAACTTGATCGCAGATAAGTTGATCGCATCAGACATCAACTTGATCGCAGGTATTAACTTGGTCGCAGTAAAAATAGGTCGGAGTTAAAAAGCAAAATTTTTAAATATTGACTGAGCTCTAAACCCAAGTTTAGTCGGCTCGGTTTTGGCTATCATGGTCAACTATGTCTACTGAGGGTTCCTTACACATCCCACAACAACTTTGCAGCCGTCTGCAAAAGCTGGCGTGCCACGGTCAAGGATCCCAATTTCTATCAAGAAAGAAAAAATCTTGAGGTTTCTGAGCAGTGTATTTGTTTGATGGAGATGCGGCGCCCTTATGATTCTCACACTCATCTCTATTTAATGGAATCCTTTAGAATTAGTGTGTATAACCCTCATCAATACACCTGGGAAACACTCCCTCGCATTGCCCTCTTCCCTGGTGATCATCATGGAATTCCACGCTTTTGCCGCTGCGTCTGTGTAAACCGGAAGCTTGTTTTGATAGGTGGATGGGACCCCAACGTCTCGGACGAAATACACATCGTGTTCATCTATGATTTTGCATATGGTAGGTGGAGCCGCAGTGCAGACATGCCGCCAATTGGAATGTATTCTGCTTGCTCCGTCTCCCTCGAAGGACTGGTTTACGTTGGCGGAGGAATGAACATGGAATATTCAGAAGCTGTGCGAGGAGCAGCAGTTTACAATGTGGAGGAAGACGAGTGGAATGTTCTTCCTGATATGAACAGTACGCGGGGTTGCTTCTTAGGTGCTTTCAATAATGACAAATTCTTCGTTATTGGTGGTTTCAATGACAAATTGGTTGATGGGCTCCAGTCTGCGGATGTTTATGATCCAGAAACTGGCGCTTGAACGATTATTGAAAATATGTTGACGGTGGAGAATACAGTGTTCGGATGTACGGTTTGTTCTTTGTATGAGCACCTCTATTGGTTCCACAAGGAGCAGAGAGTGATGGAATATGACTCGAAGAAAAACGAATGGAGGACAGCGGGTTCTTTTCCACAAACCCTAGGAACGATTACAAATTGCGCAACGTGGCGTGACATGATTTTTGTTCACACTAGAGGTCGTGATAATGCTATCAACTTCTATATGTTGAAGCCTCCCATGTTGAACACCCCACTTGGAGAGTGGGATTCCGTTCAAATTCAGAGACCTCATGACGCCTATGTGGACTATGATTTTGTGACTGCTGTAGTTACTCTTGAAATTTAAAATTAATATCAATCGTTTGTAAACTGTTAATTTAAAAATGGTTTTTGTTATTATGTTTTTTTTCTTAGTTGAATTTTAATTAGCAACAACTATAATATTACTAAGATTAATATGTTTGAAATGCTCCGAAAAATATATATTTAACATATTGGTAATGTTTTTTTTTAATAAAGAATGTGTCAATTATTTGTATCTAACATAAAAACATTAATTTATGGTTGTTAAGTTTATATTTAAAATTAAGTTAGTAGTGATATCATCATTAGAGTTAAGCTAATAATTATATTAATTTATAGTTAAGTTTATAGTTAAAATTAAATTAATAGTGATATCATCATTAAAGTTAAGTTAATAATTGTATCTAATGATTAATTTAAAGTTACCATATAAATCTTAGAGTAAACTTTATTTGGCTGGCTCACACACAGCTGTGCAAGGAGCAGCTTACAATGTGGAGGAAGACTAGTGCGGATGTTTATGATCCAAAAACAAGCGCTTGGACGACTCTTAGAAAATGTGGCCGGTGGCGGGTGCGGAGGGCCGTCTATCGTTAGGATGTATGGTTGGTTCTTTCGACGGGAGCTTCTATTTGTTTCGGAAGAAGCAAGGAGTGAGGAACATTACTCGAAAAAAAATGTTTGGAGGGCAACGGGTACTCTTCCACAAACCCGCGTGACATGATTTTTTATTGTGATTTTTCTACGGTATTGATGATGTTACTCAAGTGATAATATTTTGTATATATTGAAGCCTCAGCCACCAGTAACGCAAGAGAAATCCTTTGGAGAGTGAGTTGTCGTTCCCATTCCGAAGCCTTAACAGTACGATGTCATTATTGAGTCTATCGTTACATTTGAAATTTAAAATTAATAGCATATCAGGCCATAACATATGGCCACTGTATGAATAAGCAGCTTATAGGAAAAATATCAAATTTTGAGTTCATTAAAAAACAGAATAGCCATTTGTCTACATTTGTCTACAGTGGAGCCAGAAATTCCAGAATCGAGAGTAGTCTTGAGCCCATATTATTGAGCCCGTATAGAAGGAAGGCGATTTATATAATTTTATGTAGTTGGCTTATTTTGTTTATTTGTTTATTTTTTAATTTTAAACTTGATTTATTTAGGATATTATTGGCTCATCAATTAGAAACATTATTGTTTGAGAAACATTATTGCTTTAGAGTTACTTACATCTCCATGATTATTGTGTGAGATGCTTGCATATACTAAGTTTTGGATAGCTTGGTTTAATATTTAAATGCATTGACATTGGCATCATTTAATGCATTGATAGTGTCACCTTGGTCATCTCCACCATTCATTGATAGCCACCTTCTTTGTCACTGCACAATCTAGCCTTGCCAAAGCTCCATCCAACACTGCACCATTTCCCATTCCTTTGTCATTTCCATCTATCCTGGAAATGACCCACCGCAACCATCTTTATCACTGGGAATCTAGCCTTGTTGGAGTTTCAACTAGCACTACACCACTATCACTGCCTTTTAAGAGCAAGGAGTTTCTTATATTAATGAATTGCCACAACCGATCTTTCCTTCCCTTCCCTTCAAGAAAGACCTTTTGGAACATTTGCTTGATTGAATTACAACTTCAGGACTTGAAGTAGCAATCCACGTCTCTTTAAAGTGAAGTATCCTCCGATATGCTCAAGGATTGTCAAACTTTTTCTTCAAAGTTTGGGAAATTTCACCACTTTCTACTGCAACCTGCTTCTTGTAAATGGATGTTTGGAAATTTGGGAACAAATCCTTGTACCTCAAAATATTCATCTTGTTTATGGGGTAAATCCTCTGTGCAAAGGGTGAAGTACCCAAATTATCCATATGTCGGACCAAGGAAATGACAAAAGGAGCAGTGGCTACATTGCAAGCACCATAAAAATGTTACATGGCATGGATTCTTCTGTAAAATGTTCTCACCTTGCACCATAAGAATGTTACATGGCATGGATTCTTCTGCTAAATGTTCTCACCTTGCACCATAAAAATGTTACATGGCATGGATTCTTCTGCAAAATGTTCTCACCAAGGAAATGACAACAAAATTCTTCTACAAAATGTTCTCACCAAGGCAATGAAAATAGGAGGAGATGCACCAAGGCAATGACAAAAGGAGGAGAGGGTACATTGCAAGCACCATAGAAATGTTACACGGCATGGATTCTTCTGCAAAATGTTCTTACTAAGGCAATGATAGTAGGAGGAGATGCATTATTGCAAGCACCATATAAATGGTGCATGGAGTGGATTCTTCTACAAATGTTCTCAATATTTGCAGTCGAATCAAAGTTGGTATAAGATATTGTGTTTTTAGTTTAGATTTATATAATTAAGAAAAGTTAGAAGCCATTTATACATTATTAGGTGTGCAAGTACCATATCTTTTTTTATGCATATAGTTTGTTACACCACCACTATGCTTTGGATATTTGTGTATCAAAGTCTTTCCTCGACCACATTTAGACATGTGAAATGATATGGGAGAAAATTAAACAACTAGAAATCATACACCTGCAAAGGTAGAGCAAGATAGAACATATGTTGACCTAATTTCTTCCTTTGAACTCATGAATCTTGACACAAATGGATATAGAAAAATCATCATGGTGACTCTGCATTGCAGGGAGTCCTGAAAGTAACAAATAAGAAACACCTCTTGAACCACGAACACTACCATAAATCCTAGTCTCACGTCGACAGATTTAAAAGTAGTGATATCCTAGGTGGTCTGGAATGGTGTCAAAACCCCAAAAATTCTGAAAAATTTAAAATTTTCAAAATAGCATATATTCTTATTAATTGCAGTCATTAATTGTTTGATTAGTTTATGTTACTAGAATTATAACTGAATGGTCTTTTGATTATACTTAAATTTTAAAGAGTAATTCTTTTCCGTTACTGATTGTTTTTCTGTTTGCGACACAAGGTGGGTTTGTCATGAAGGACTGGGCTTACTTAGCTTTCGAGCTAACGCAGCAGTTTTCTTCTATTACAGGTATACAGGTAAGATATACGAGTCGCTGTTAACAAGTCTCAGAAGTCCACAATATGATTTGCTGTATATAATTTATTTAGTGAAAGTACATACATGCTAGACAGATTTACCAGGCTCTAAAGGTAAAACTTTTACTAAGTTTCTTTAAGATCTATTGCTAGAGAATTTGAAGTCTACTCATATAGATGACCGTTAACTTCTTTATCCAGAAAAATAGAGTTTAACAATTCTTCAGAGAATGAAACCATTTTAATGCTCATACTGAAAGTAAGTGTAAAAAAATATAATAATTACTTTTACTTAAACAGCTAGCATGGTAGAAAATTCACAACAACAAAGATTTAATTTTAATACTCATAGTTACGGTAATATGCCATGTTTAGATTGCATCATATTCAAATTTTCAACTATCGTTATAAATGATAAGATATTACAAGTATCGATCTATACTTTTCTTACTTCAAGCATGTACACGTTTATTGTTTGATTAAAGTCTTCCCTTAATAGTTTAAGGGTTTGCATTGTTTTGGAATGCTACTCCATTTCCAATATCGATATTTGGATAGAGACCAATTCACTTTTAGGATCAGTCCTAGACTTATCATAATTACCTCTTTATGAGTTTTTAAGACTATACTATCAACAAAGAAGGTTAAATATATCCAAGCTACATATCATACATTAATTCATAAAATCTTTCATAAATTTTTGAGCTTAGAAAGTGACAAAAGTCTAATTGTCACCACAAGGATTCTAAGACTATTAGAAAGGTTGTTAATCTATTAACAAGTATCAATGATATGAACTAGAGTAAACCAAGATCAAATTGATAAATAACATAATTTAAATACCACAAAATATGTACTTTAAAGAAAAGTTGTGTCTCTTACCTTCATTTGAGACTAAGGTAATTGGCAAAATAGTGGTAAGTTTATAACAACCACGACTTAACATTATTTCAAAGCTCTTTATAACTTATTATAATTAAAACCATTCTTCATACCTATGTATACGAGACTAAATAATGAGCAATAATTATAGTGTAATGTTTTATCAACATAAATCTAATGTTACGTGGTTGAAATCGTATTGCAGGGATACTATGGTATAATAAACCTTACGGGATCTCCATGCGATAATTTGTTTGCAAAATCAATCAGTAGTGATCTTGTCGTGGACTTTAGAACTCATACCCACTGCATGAAGAGTATTAAAAGTATACGTGGTCTCTCCTTGGCCATGCATTGGCATTTTAAAGGCAGTTGACCAAACCCTAGTCATCATTCTCCTTTGCCTCCGGCCTTTGGCCGCTCTGCAAACCCTCCTGGTCCATTTTGTCGTCGCGTTGTCTGCTATCAATCCTCTTGCTACTCCAGCTCTTCATTAGCCCATCTACTGCACTGTGTGAATAGGTTAGGGTGTGAAATAACTTCTTTCTTGTCTCTGCGATACCTCCATTGTTAACTTGAGCTCTGAACAGTGATAATCCTTACCTTTCTTCCTTTCAATGGGCGTGATTCTTCCTTCAAGGTAGCGTGGCTTACGCTGTCTGCAAACTGTGTATTATTTGTACGGAAGGAACAATGAAGCTATAGGGTTTTGCCCTGCCCATCGTTTCGCTGGGTTTCTTATACTGTCATAGGTCGAGAGTGTTGTAAAGTCGCTCCTTTGCCATCAATTGGCAGGTTTTTGGCTCAAGCCGGTCGCGGCATCACTGTGTGGGATTATCCACTGCGAAGGTAACCAAAATATATTCGTTTCTTTGATATCAAAGCTAATATTAATGTTAATGCATTTCTTTTTCATTACTATAGTAACTAACAGTCGGCTGTTAATTGGTTCTTGCAGATATGCCTGCTACCTTTCTCTGCAAACGAAGGGAAAGAGGGTTACGGCAACACGGGCCACGGTAAGCCCTGGTCTTTTCACGGCTTGTCCACTTTGTGTGAATCCTTAAGGGATTACGATGGGTTGGTCGTTGCGACCCTTTTTGACCTTCATGGTTTTTAGTTGTTGTTTAATGTTATACATTGAGGGTTAATACCCTAGCTCTCTCGCAGAGATCTCTGGCTTCGACCGCGAGTGTAAAATCTTGTTTTGTAATTATTAATGTGGTTAGATTAACAGAACAGGCTGTAAGCCTTCGGGTGTAAATGCTTAATACGACCCTGGAATGATGAACAAGACTGGGTTTCACCAAGTCTTTACTTTTGTATTACTATGACTGGATAAGGTTTTATGCTTGGTTATTATGCTCGTTTCAGAAGACTGTTAGCTGTTTCACAGTCCTTCTTTTTATTTATATTAATGTAAAAGAAAAAGTTGATTTATAACCGGCTATAAGGAAAAATACTGTTAACTCCACTGTTTAATGCTTACCTTATATAAATTTGATTCTTAAGGGGATTAACCCTAACCGACAGTGAAAGAAGTAACTCCATTATTTATTCTTATATAATCCTGTTAAGTTTGGAAGGTACTTTCTGTAATATTTAGGGTTACTACTTCTGTTTGTAAATGATAAATAAGCTCGATTAAGAGCATTCTGTACATCTTTTGTTTATTCTTGCACAAAATGTATTTGTTTATTCACTGTTTGCAAAGTATTCTTCATTAAGGTTTCTATAACCAGTTTATAATTTAACTTCCTTATGAATAAGGAAAGGTAATTACTGATGCATAGTTCATACTCCATTAGATGCATAGTTTATACACTGTTAAAAAGATAGGATTTTATATCCTTCTTTTCATTAAATATGAATACTGTCAGTATACCTATACTTAAATGCAAACAGTAAGATTAGTTCCAAAATCTGTTGACAGTAATAAAATACTACTTATGTTAATGGTGATAACATTCTTGTATTACATAAATAAATTACTAGTATATTTACTACCATAACTTTCTGTAAATAATATAGTTTCTGTAATAATAACCTGAGTGTAAATCCACCAGTTTATCTATAAAAATACTTATTAATTAACTTTGGTGTACTTTACACCATACTGTCTATTTTCTTTTATAATTTAATTACTTTCTTAGTTATGATAGTATTTATATAAGTTCAACATTTAATTTTTATCTCTATCTATGATTATCTTATGAGCACACATATTAATATTTGTTCATAGTATTTACTCAGTTTATTTTATAATACTTTGGAAATAGTATTTATTATTTGAATCTTCTATAGTTTATACTATACTTTCTATGTTTTGTTGTATTTAGTTTATTTTCTTAGTTATAATGTTTACTTATAAATGTTCTATAAGTACAAATATTAACATGTTTATATTTTGAAAAATAAGAATGATAGCTCTGTAACTTGTTCTTGCTTTGAGTTTATTTTTAGACATGAAATTATCTGAAGACAAGGAAGGAAACTATATAGTAAAACAGTATAAATTCTAATCTAACTTCTACTATCTTTCCTTTATAGTAGAATTTACTGGAACAAAAATACAGTACTAGGAGGTAGTTTTTAAGACTATAAGAAAATAACTTATGAATTTGTAAGACACTTGTAGTTACTGAAAGTAACTAAATAAGAAGCTCGGTTCAGAAGGATACTACTTCCCAATACCGAGATACTGTGCTGGAGTACGGTCTGGTGAACCCAGATGTGGAAAAACATAGTAATTTCTTTAATTTCATCAACAGATTAACTACTGATAACCTGAGATATTCACATTACTAAACTAGCTAACTCTTCTATCATATAATATAAACATAACATTCATTCATTCATACTCATTAAAACATAAATAGATAAGTAACAGAACCTGTTTAAACTAGGACAACAATAGCAATGGGAGGCCGTTCCTCCCTACCAACTCCTAGAGAGCGCTCAGACAGCGACTCCTCAGGACCCCCGAGCTTGCTTTGGTCTCCCTGGTTGGAACTAGGTGCAGCAAATTCAGGTACCCGTCTTCAAACTCAGTATTAACTCAGAACTATCAGTCAAATCTCTCATCCAAAAAGCTGTAATGAAATCAAGTTACTGCAACAATCCTCCTAGGACAATTTCCTTACTGTATTTCCCTCTTCCTCAATGAATTTCCTGAATAAAATTCACCTGAATGAATTCTCTCTGAAAAATATTTGAGCAGCCTCAGCTCTCTTCATTGAGTACTTTTAAAAGATTGCCTAGGTCTTTTTGGGTTAGTTGTCATTTAATGAGACACCTGCTCTGATTCCACTTTCTTGGGGAATCATGACCCCAAATATAGGGAAGTTTCCACCTGCAACTTAGGAAGCGTTTGAGGATGCTGCCACTTGTCTTTTGCCTTTCCACCTAGTTCCATCCACCAGGTTGACCAGTAACCTCTTTTTAACAGCTCTCCCATGCTGTTGTCTCCACAATTTATTTATTAATAATAAAATATTCTGAATTAGACTCCATTTTTGTTGACTCTGCTGAGTCATCAATTCCTACTTAGCATTAAATTTAATATAACGTCTCAGGAATATAATTAAATAATTTACATTATTTTACAAAATTGGGGTATGTGAGATACACACCCCCTGAGAATGTAACATCGTCCTCGATGTTACTTATTCCTCATCCTCTGCAACCTCTTGGAACAGATTCGGGAATGCTTCCCGCATCTTACTTTCCAGTTCCCAGGTAGCTTCTTCAGGACTAAGGTGCTTCCATTGCACCTTCAGCTGTCCAATTGTGCGGTTCCGTAGAGTAATTTCCCTCCTCCCGAGGATACAGTCTGGCTCCACCAGAACTTCTCCTTCCGGTTCCACCTGTACAACATTCCAATCAATTACATGAGTAGCATCATGAACATACATTTTCAGAATAGAAATATGGAAAACATTATGCACTTTCAAATTAGGTGGTAACGCTAACTGATATGCAACTTGACCAATTCTGGATAGAATTTCAAATGGAGCACAGTAACGTGGCGCTAATTTTGCACAACTCCCCAGTCTCAGGGAGCTCTTCTTTGGTCTTACCTTTATAAACACGTGCTCACCCACCTGGAACTCTTTAGGAGTTCTTTTCAAATCTGCTTGGCTCTTTTGCCGATCTTGGGTAACCTTCAAATTATCCTGCACTTGTTTCACAATCTGTTCCATTTCTTTTAATAATTCAGGTCCCAACACTAATCTATCTACTGGATTATTCCAGGAGATAGGAGTGTTACATTTACGCCCATACAGAATTTCAAAAGGACTAAACTTAGCTGATGATTGATAGTTGTTATTGTATGCAAATTCTGCTAAATGCAAGTAATCCTCCCACTTACCTGGCTGATCCTTAACATACATTCTTAACAGATCTTCCAACACCTGATTCACTCTTTCAGTCCGTCCGTCCGTCTGAGGATGGAAAGAGGTGCTAAAATTCAGTGTTGTGTTTAACCCCTTAAACAAGGATTTCCAGAAATTCCTTGTGAATTTAGGATCCCTGTCTAAAATAATAACCTTTGGTACACCATGCAACCGAAAAATCTTCTTTAAGAATATGTCTGCTATATTTGTAGCCTTGTAAAAGGTTTTAATAGGAATAAAATGTGCTGTTTTACTTAGTTTATCTACTACCACCATAATTGAATCATTCTGATTCTGATTTCTGGGTAATCCAGTAATAAAATCTAAGCTGATTATCTCCCATTTCCAACTAGGAATAGGCAATGGTTGCAATAAACCAGTTGGATGTTGGTGTTCTGTTTTCACTTGTTGACAGTCCAAACATCTAGCTATATACTCACCTACTTCAGATTTCATATTAGGCTAGAAATAATCTTTTCTTAACATGGTAACAGTCTTTTGATAGCCTGGATGCCCAGAGTAAGGGGTTTTATGAACTTCATCCAGAATCAACAATTTAACCTTAGGCACATTAGGCACAAACAGTCTGTCCTTAAACAATAAAAACCCATCTTTATTTAGACTATAGCCTTTTATTAAACTTTCTGTAGGTTCTTCTTTAGCTGTAAACTGTAATTTTTGATAAATTTCATCCAATTTATCCCTTCAGCCATCTGCTCATTTAAATCATATGCGTAAGTGCTAATTGTTGCTGTAAAGTTCAGCTTTGCATTTCTGCTCAAAGCATCATCCACTTTGTTTTCTTTTCCTTTTATGTGTTGAATTTTGAAATCGTATTCACTTAAGAAGGCTAACCATCTTTCTTGCCTTGCATTTAAGTTGGGATGATCTGAAAGGTATTTTAGATCCTTATTATCAGTCATTAAAGTAAACTTTCTATCTATTAAGTGGTGTTGCCACATTTTTAAGGCATGAATAATAGCAGCAAGTTCCAAATCATAAGTAGCATAATTCTTTTCATGGATCTTTAACTTCCTGGACTCATAGGCAATGACATGCCCATCTTGAGTCAGCACTCCGCCTAAACCATCATTACAAGCATCGGTGCATACCACAAAATCCTTATTAGGATATGCTATTCTTAGAATAGGCGCAGTTGTTAATAAAGTTTTTAAATTCTTAAAACTTTCTTTACATTTTAAGTTCCAATCAAATTTCTTGCCTTTCTTTTGCAATGAAGTGATTGGATTGGCTATTTTTGAAAAGCCCTCAATGGATCTCCAATAGTAACCGGTAATTCCCATGAAGGACCTAACATCTGTTACGTCTTTTGGAACTGGCCAATCTTCGATTGCCTGAATCTTTTCAGAATCCACAGAAATTGCTTCCTTAGTCACTACATGACCTAAGTAATGGATTTCATCCTTAAAGAAATCACACTTACTGAACTTCGCAAAGAGCTGTTGCTCTCGCAGTTCTTGTAAAACTATCAGTACATGTTCCTGATGTTCCTCTTTATTTTTAGAATAAATTAAGATGTCATCGATGAATACGACAACAAATTTATCTAAATATTTATGCATTATGTTATTCATTAGGCACATAAATATAGCTGGGGCATTTGTAAGCCCAAAAGGCATTTCGACAAATTCGTAATGTCCATACCTTGTTCTAAAGGCTGTCTTGAAAATGTCCTCTTCTTTAATTCTTACCTGATGATATCTTGATCTCAGGTCTATCTTAGAGAACATCGTTGCTCCACGCAGCTGATCAAACAGATCGTCTATGCAAGGCAATGGATATCTGTTTTTAATTGTCATTTTATTTAGTTGACGGTAATCTATGCAAAGTCGCATAGTTTCGTCTTTCTTTTTAACAAAGATTACTGGTGCTCCCCAAGGGGACACACTAGGTCGAATGTACTTCTTATCTATTAATTCTTTTAACTGTTATTTTAATTCATTAAGTTCCAGAATATTCATACGATACGGAGCTTTCGAGCTAGGTACAGCACCTAGTACTAGCTCAATAGTGAAATCCAGTTCCCTCCGGGGAGGTAATCCTGGAATTTCCTCCAGAAAAACATCAATAAATTCATTTAACACAGGAATATCCTCTATTTTTATTTTATCTTTTTCAGATTTACTCGCCTCATCTGTAATGGTTACAGCATGGGCTTTACACCCTTTCCTTACTTCTCTTTTGAGTTGTAAGGTAGAAATCTGCCTGATTACAGTTTTCCTAGGAATACCCTTAACTGTTACAGGCTGTTCATTATCATTCACACACGTAAAGGTTTTATCAAAACAGTTTAAAACTACCTTATGCTATTCTAACTAGTCCATACCAATAAGTATGTCATACGAGCCAAGTGGCAAAACATTTAATTTAACAGTAGTTTTAAAATAATTCATATTTAAAGCACATTCCTTAACATAACAGATTACCTTTCTTTTTGCCCCAGTGGCTAGTTGAACTAACCAGGAGCTATCAAACTTTTCAACAGTCAATTTACACTTTTCTACTATTTGAGGTGAAATGTAACTAAGACTCGCACCTGGATCTATTAAAATAGTTACAGGGGTTTGGTTAACCGTACCTTCTACTTTCACCATGGAAGTCTGATAATCAGCTTGGCAGTTCTCCAACGCTGCATTGATTCGGGGCATAGTCCTTGCAAATTATCCAACATTCATTTCATCCTGCACATTATGAATATTGCTGCTTGTCTTTTTCCGATTTTGGCAAACCGAAGCATAGTGCTGGCCATTGCACTCCCATCACTTAACAGGCTCCTTTCTTTCGAAATTCTTAGTGAAATTTCCATGATTGTTTGATGCTTCCTTGCCCTTAAAGTTATTGGAATTATTGGAATTATTAGAAGCACCATTTCTGTTTCCCTGGAAGTTCTTACCATTGGAATGATTTCTGTTCTTATTATTCCTGAAATTTTTCTAAGGTACAAACTCTTTTTTCTTGAACTCAGGCTGATTACTATTCTTTTTAGCCTTCCAATTGGCTATTCCTTCTTTCTTTTTGTTCTGTTCAAAACAGAAATTAGCCTTCCGCATGGTTTCTTCCAGAGTTTTGGGGTTATCATATTCGATTCTGTCCTTTATATGATATGGCAGGAAGCTGAGAAACCGCTGTATTTTAGGTTTCTCATCAACTAAATACGGCACATACCTTAACATACTTAAGAATTTACTGTTTAAGTCCTTCATAGTCATGGATCCTAACTTTAACTCATAAAATTCTTTCGCCCTTTCTTCATAGTATTGTTCGGATATAAACTTATTCTTGAAGTACCTTTTAAAGGTACTCCAATTGACCTCTTTTTCCTTGATTCCCTTAACTCTTTTCAGATCTTGCCAGCATATATCTGCCTTTCTAGAAAGATTATAGATGGCCATTCTCTCCTTCAACTGATTTGAATAGTTGTATATCTGAAAATATTTTCTCATCCCAGATAACCAGGATTCTGCCTCTTCTCATTTTTCGGTTTCTCCATTGAAAGTTGGGGGTTTTATTTTTTTGAACTCTCTAGAAATCTCTTCGTAAGGCCTGTACTTTTTCTTTCTGTTATACAATTCAGCCTCACTACTGTCACTAGTAGTGTAATAGCTTTGTTGTTCTCTAAGCCCTTCAGACGATGAGCTGCTTTCAGCTTTAACCAGTTTCATCTTTTTAGATCCTTTTTGGTGGCTAGCTTCCTCAGATTCAGATCTTTTGCTTCTCCCTTCAGTCTGAAATTGTTCCATCAAAATTTGATTTAACTCCTCTTGAGTTTTTAGAATCCTTTCATTGTCCTTCTTGACTGATTCCATTTCAGTCTTTAAATCCTTTATAGTTTGCATCAGCTCTGAGGAGTGAGCAGTTACCTCCTCTATCACAGGTTCTCTAGACATCTGTCTTGTCTCAGTGTTTGGAGACTCCTCCTCAGCATATTCTCCTAACTTCTCCATACCTGCCTGTTAGATTCAGAAAAAAGAATTTTTTCTGCTTTTTACATAAAACAAAAAAAAATGCAGGTTAGTACATTATTTTATTGTTCTGTGGAAACTAGTTGGGCCACATTAAGGCCTAGTGTTTGAACCATGCTCTGATACCACATGTCAAAACCTCAAAAATTCTGAAAAATTTAAAATTTTCAAAATAGCATATATTCTTATTAACTGCAGTCATTAACTGTTTGATTAGTTTATGTTACTAGAATTGTAACTGAATGATCTTTTGATTATACTTAACTTTTAAAGAGTAATTCTTTTTCGTTACTGATTGCTTTTCTGTTTGCGATACAAGGTGGGTTTTTCATGAAGGACTAGGCTTACTTAGCTTCCGAGCTAACGCAACATTTTTCTTCTATTACAGGTATACAGGTAAGATATACGGGTCGCTGTTAACAAGTCTCGGAAGTTCACAATATGATTTGCTGTATATAATTTATTTAGTGAAAGTACATACATGCTAGACGGATTTACCAGGCTCTAAAGGTAAAACTTTTACTAAGTTTCTTTAATATCTATTGCTAGAGAATTTGAATTCTACTCATATAGATGACCGTTAACTTCTTTATCTAGAAAAATAGAGTTTAACAATTCTTCAGAGAATGAAACCATTTAAATGCTCATACTGAAAGTAAGTGTAAAAAAATATAATAATTACTTTTACTTAAACAGCTAGCATGGTAGAAAATTCACAACAACAAAGATTTAATTTTAATACTCATAGTTACGGCAATATGCCATGTTTAGATTGCATCATATTCAAATTTTCAACTGTCGTTATAAATGATAAGATATTACAAGTATTGATCTATACTTTTCTTACTTCAAGCATGTACACATTTATTGTTTGATTAAAGTCTTCCCTTAATAGTTTAAGGGTTTGCACTATTTTGGAATGCTACTCCATTTCCAATATCGATATTTGGATAGAGACCAATTCACTTTTAGGATCAGTCCTAGACTTATCATAATTACCTCTTTATGAGTTTTTAAGACTATACTATCAACAAAGAAGGTTAAATATATCCAAGCTACATATCATACATTACTTCATAAAATCTTTCATAAATTTTTGAGATTAGAAAGTGACAAAAGTCTAATTGTCACCACAAGGATTCTAAGACTATTAGAAAGGTTGTTAATCTATTAACAAGTGTCAATGATATGAACTAGAGTAAACCAAGATCAAATTGATAAATAACATAATTTAAATACCACCAAATATGTACTTTAAAGAAAAGTTGTGTCTCTTACCTTCATTTGAGACTAAGGTAATTGGCAAAATAGTGGTAAGTTTATAACAACCACGACTTAACATTATTTCAAAGCTCTTTATAACTTATTATAATTAAAACCATTCTTCATACCTATGTATACGAGACTAAATAATGAGCAATAATTATAGTGTAATGTTTTATCAACATAAATCTAATGTTATGTGGTTGAAATCGTATTGCAGGGATACTATGGTATAATAAACCTTACGGGATCTTCATGCGATGATTTGTTTGCAAAATCAATCAATAGTGATCTTGTCGTGGACTTTAGAACTCATACCCGCTACATGAAGAGTATTTAAAGTATACGTGGTCTCTCCTCGGCCATGCATTGGCATTTTAAAAGCAGTTGACCCAACCCTAGTCGTCATTCTCCTTTGCCTCCGGCCTTTGGCCGCTCTGCAAACCCTCCTGGTCCATTTTGTCGTCGCGTTGTCTGCTATCAATCCTCTTGCTACTCCATCTGTTCGTTAGCCCATCTACTGCACTGTGTGAATAGGTTAGGGTGTGAAATAACTTGTTGCTTGTCTCTGCGATACCTCCATTGTTAACTTTAGCTCTAAACAATGATAATCCTTACCTTTCTTCGTTCCAATGGGCGTGATTCTTCCTTCAAGGTAGCGTGGCCTACGCTGTCTGCAAACTGTGTATTATTTGTACGGAAGGAACAATGCAGCTATAGGGTTTTGCCCTGCCCATCGTTTAGCTGGGTTTCTTATACTGTCATAGGTCGAGAGTGTTGTAAATTCGCTCCTTTGCCATCAATTGGCAGGTTTTTGGCTCAAGCCAGTCGCGACATCACTGTGTGGGATTATCCACTGCGAAGGTAACCAAAATATGTTCGTTTCTTTGATATCGAAGCTAATATTAATGTTAATGCATTTCTTTTTCATTACTATAGTAACTAACAGTCGGTTGTTAATTGGTTCTTGCAGATATGCCTGCTACCTTTCTTTGCAAACGAAGGGAAAGAGGGTTACGGCAACATGGGCCACGGTAAGCCCTGGTCTCTTCACGGCTTGTCCACTTTGTGTGAATCCTTAAGGGATTACGATGGGTTGGTCATTGCGGCCCTTTTTGACCTTCATGGTTTTTAGTTGTTGTTTAATGTTATACATTGAGGGTTAATACCCTAGCTCTCTCGCAGAGATCTCCGGCTTCGACCGTGAGTGTAAAATATTGTTTTGTAATTATTAATGTGGTTATATTAACAGAATAGGTTGTAAGCCTTTGGGTGTAAATGCTTAATACGACCCTGGAATGATGAACAAGACTAGGTTTCACCAAGTCTTTACTTTTGTATTACTATGACTGGATAAGGTTTTATCCTTGGTTATTATGCTCGTTTCAGAAGACTGTTAGCTGTTTCACAGTCCTTCTTTTTATTTATATTAATGTAAAAGCAAAAGTTGATTTATAACCATCTATAAGGAAAAATACTGTTAACTCCACTGTTTAATGCTTACCTTATATAAATTTGATTCTTAAGGGGATTAACCCTAACCGACAGTGAAAAAAGTAAATCCATTATTTATTCTTATATAATCCTGTTAAGTTGGAAGGTACTTTCTATAATATTTAGGGTTACTACTTCTGTTTTTAAATGATAAATAAGCTCGATTAAGAGCATTGTGTACATCTTTTGTTTATTCCTGCACAAAATGTATTTGTTTATTCACTGTTTGCAAAGTATTCTTCATTAAGGTTTCTATAACCAGTTTATAATTTAACTTCCTTATGAATAAGGAAAGGTAATTACAGATGCATAGTTCATACTCCATTAGATGCATAGTTTACACCCTGTTAAAAAGATAGGATTTTATATCCTTCTTTTCATTAAATCTGAATACTGTCAGTATACCTATACTTAAATGCAAACGGTAAGATTAGTTCCAAAATCTGTTGACAGTAATAAAATACTACTTATGTTAATGGTGATAACATTCTTGTATTACATAAATAAATTACTAGTATAATTACTACCATAACTTTCTGTAAATAATATAGTTTCTGTAATAATAACCTGAGTGTAAATCCACCAGTTTATCTATAAAAATACTTATTAATTAACTTTGGTGTACTTTACACCATACTGTCTATTTTCTTTTATAATTTAATTACTTTCTTAGTTATGATAGTATTTATATAAGTTCAGCATTTAATTTTTATCTCTATCTACGATTATCTTATGAGCACACATATTAATATTTGTTCAGAGTATTTACTCAGTTTATTTTATAATACTTTGGAAATAGTATTTATTATTTGAATCTTCTGTAGTTTATACTATACTTTCTATGTTCTGCTGTATTTAGTTTATTTTCTTAGTTATAATGTTTACTTATAAATGTTCTGTAATTTCAAATATTAACATGTTTATATTCTGAAAAATAAGAATGATAGCTCTGTAACTTGTTCTTGCTTTGAGTTTATTTTTAGACATGAAATTATCTAAAGACAAGGAAGGAAACTATATAGTAAAACAATATAAATTCTAATCTAACTTCTACTATCTTTCCTTTACAGTAGAATTTACTGGAACAAAAATACAGTACTAGGAGGTAGTTTTTAAGACTATAAGAAAATAACTTATGAATTTGTAAGACACTTGTAGTTACTGAAAGTAACTAAATAAGAAGCTCGGTTCAGAAGGATACTACTTCCCAATACCGAGATACTGTGCTAGAGTACGGTCTGGTGAACCCAGATGTGGAAAAACACAGTAATTTCTTTAATTTCATCAACAGATTAACTACTGATAACCTGAGATATTCACATTACTAAACTAGCTAACTCTTCTATCATATAATATAAACATAACATTCATTCATTCATACTCATTAAAACATAAATAGATAAGTAACAGAACCTGTTTAAACTGGGACAACAACAGTAATGGGAGGCCGTTCCTCCCTACCAACTCCTTGAGAGCGCTTAGACAACGACTCCTCAGGACCCCCGAGCTTGCTCTAGTCTCCCTGGCTGGAACTAGGTGCAGCAAAGTCAGATACCAGTCTTCAAAATTAGTATTAACTCAGAACGATCAGTCAAATCTCTCAGCCAAAAAGCTGTAATGAAATCAAGTTACTGCAGCAATCCTCCTAGAACAACTTCCTTACTGTATTTCCCTCTTCCTCAATGAATTTCCTGAATAACATTCACCTGAATGAATTCTCTCTGTAAAATATCTGAGCAGCCTCAGCTCTCTTCATTGAGTACTTTTAAAAGATTGCCTAGGTCTTTTTGGGTTAGTTGTCATTTAATGAGCCACTTGCTCTGATTCCACTTTCTTGGGGAATCGTGACCCCAAATATAGGGAAGTTGCCACCTGCAACTTAGGAAGTGTTTGAGGATGCTGCCACTTGTCTTTTGCCTTTCCACCTAGTTCCATCCACCAGTTTGACCAGTAACCTCTTTTTAACAGCTCTCCCATGCTGTTGTCTCCACAATTTATTTATTAATAATAAAATATTCTAAATTACACTCCATTTCTGTTGACTCTGCTGAGTCATCAATTCCTACTTAGCATTAAATTTAATATAATGTATCAGGAATATAATTAAATAATTTACATTATTTTACAAAATTGGGGTATGTGAAAAATGGCCCCATGTGTCGTACTCTCCTTTGGTTTAGGCTTCGCAATGGGTGGTTTCACTGTAGTTGGATTGACCAGAGGTGGAGAAATCATCGGTTGCACGGGTGTGAATACAAAATTAGGATTAGGGACTTAAGGTAGTGGTAGAACTTGTGTACACTAGCATGCTGGGATGAGATGTGATCACTGTGAATCAACCTTCTTTTTAACATGAAAAGACATCCCATATACTATCAAACACCATCGACACTTTGCAAATATGGGGATATGGGAATTTTATTATGCGGAAACATAAATTATTGAAACAAAGCCATCACAAGCCCCAACATTTTTTGTTAAGATCAGTTTCTTTCATTGATAATGCACACCATGAAACATTGAATCGCAGGCATGATATTTTCGTCCCAACTATGGAAAAGGAATAGGATTCTCATTCGTTAATGAAAACCCAACAACCAAGAGCGATCATGGATTTCCATACAGTGTATCAGCAATCGACTGGTCACCGAATTGCAATGATCCTTCAGCCATTGGGGTTCAACCAAAAATGAAAAATACAAATTGACATCTCCAAAACACACATACAAAAAAATATTCAAATCAAAATTACTTACAAAAATAAATTACAATCTCCTGTGTTTCTTGTCGGTGGGATCCCCCAATGGTTTTTTGGTTGCATTAACAGATGTGGAACCATGCAAGATGTCATCCGTAAAATGCAGTGACTTGTGTTAAATAACTTGTGGAGAATGTACATCATTTTTCTCATCGTAACCTAATGTTTGAGTCTATGTTTCTTGCACATTGGGCAAGTCTGGCATTCACATATCTCCCTTAATATGACCATTAGTTTTTCTTCCAACAAGAACATCCATAAGTGGCGTCTTTGCAGCTCCGCTTACACCCATGAAATCCATCAAATCACCTTGCCATAAATCCCCCATAACATTTTTTTAGCAGTTGAAGCCTTATCTCTGTTGCTCTGCATTCTTTTTTGCAATGCCAAAACTCAGAGCCAAAGAGCTTAGGGAATGAGTTGGGGGAGTTTGCTAAACTTGTCAACTAAAAGTCAAGTAAGGACTCAAAGCTATGGAATATGTAGTCTACAAACAATTATACATGGTCTGAGTGACGAACTACCATGGTTTTGGAGGAATCAATGCGAAGCCAAGCGAAACATCAAGAATGAAACCCTGAATCTAAGAATCGAAGCTAACACTGTAATTTTCTGACAGATAAAATGATAGAGGACTCCGAGGTGCACAACCCACCATTTCATGTACATTGTAGAGAGAGCCTAGAATACAAGAGATGAGAGAATGTACCAGTTCCCAACTGCATGCGAAACCACATGGCTTAGGATAAAATTCTAAAATACACCTGGCTTCTATGTGTGAGAGTCAAGGACACTCATTAAAACTCAACATGGCAAGAGGCCGTCATGTCAAATGCTTGGGACATGTGTCCAACTATCTTAGCGTACTAGTCTTGTTTATTTAAGTAGCATGCACGGTGTATCATAAGTTTTCACCTATTATTAGTCCCTTCCTTCAGGCTAGCAGGGACTATACGAATTGGTTTTCCATTAGGCATGCATATTAAAACTTTTATACAAAGTTTTGATTCAAAATTAAAGTTAACACTTTTACAAAACCAATTTTACATCAAGAACTGTTTTATCAACCAATGGACTAAATCAACTTTTTATTTGGCCTTTTCCAAAGGCAAACATGTTTTCACAAGCATATATGTCGTAAGTTTTTGGTTTCAATTGTTTCAATTGAACTAATGCTATGAGGCCTCTTAGCAATAGTTTTAAACATTTAATGTTTTGTTTATTGTCTTTCTTTGTGACTTGGCACTCCACCGCCTCACTGCCTGCCTTGATGTGACAAATTTCCTAATTCTTCATCCAAACTGCATCTCAGTGACCTGCCTCTTGTATCCACGCCATGCACAAAATATTACATTTACATCTATTAAGACTACGCTCTCTACTTTGTTGAATTGTCCAAAAAATTTGGAGCCAAATTCTCAAGGCAATCTAAACAAGGAAGCAATTAGAAATCTAAACAAGGAAGCAATTAGTTTCTTTCACTGAGATCCCAAGAAATCTAAACAAGGAAGCAATTATAAATCTAAACAAGGAAGAAATTAGTTTCTTTCACAGAGATCCCATGCCATAAGAAGCAGCTATCAGTACAGAATAAGCATTTAAATGCAGAGATAGAATACCAGCTATCAATTGAGAAGAGAATTAAAAGCATAGATAGAATACTTGAACAAGGAGAATGCAACTCTAGGCAGTCTGAACAAGGTGTAGATTATTTGCAATTGCAAGGAAACTCCCGTGAAGGTTATCTAGTTTGAGGAATTGATGTGGATGGGCATTGCAGGAATGACACACGGACAATCTACATCACTGATTCACGATACCACAGATCTAAGGGAATTCTGTTCACCACTGATAGAGTGGAGATGCATGCATCTACTCCTTCATTCACCAGTCACTGAAGGATGCTCATTTTATTTTCCATTGTTGCAGTTTTGGCAAGCAAATTCTGAATCCTTTCCTTGGATTCATTTAACTTGCATTGCAAATAAATCTTTTATGTTCTATATTTCTCCAGAACACTCATATTTTTCTCCATCTCATCTTTCAAGTGAGCCAATTTCGCATTATATTCATTCAACTGGGACTTTAGGAATATTACTTTAGTGCTTAGCTCTCTATTTTTTTGATCTAGTAATTCCCTTTCATTAGCTAATGAACTAACCATTGTTTGCAGCTCTGCAACATTGTTCTCCATATTTTCTTCTTGTTGCTCATTGATTAACTCTTCTTGTTCATTGATGCCCACCTGGGAGGAGATTTTATTATTTTCTAACTGTGAAATTTTGTTCTGCATGCCCAGAAGCATATTGTTGCTTAGCTTATTAAAGAAAGATACACACAGAAACATTTGAGTGAGCTTGCTTAAAAACGGAGCAATTTATTGTACTGGTGACCTGTTGATTATATCTTTAAGAACTAATTGATTAAGCTCCACTTCTTTTCTAGTGACCCCGAGGGAGATTTTATCATTTTCTAACAGTGAAATTCTGTTCTGCGTGTCTTTTCTCATCTCGTTCCCCGTACCTCCGCTTCCTGCGTTGCTGTTAGACCTATATTAATTCGGAATCACTGTGCACACCCCGATCTAGCCAAGAGCCCATATAAATTGTAAAGAGAAAATGGAAGAGATAGGCGACGATCCCGACTGTTCAGATCGCAGCCCAATTGGTTGAACATATGTACCGTTAGTCTTCTGGCAACAAATCCTCCAAGCTTCATTGTGATAACCCTTGCCTCCAAGCTTAATGGAAAGCTCCAAGATCGATGGTTGTAACCCTTATAGCAACCTAGCCTCTCTAGCAATTATCAGTCTAGTAGAACCATTTAAAAGCAGAGATAGAATACTTAAACATAGAGAATGCAACTCTGGATGAGGTGCTAGACGAAACATTTCACTGTTGCAGATGCAGCTCGACTCTAAACAAAAGATAATTTTGTTGAACACTTGGTCAGATGCTGAGAAACTGGAGTATCAGTAGTAACATGGGTAACACAGTAAATTCATAATTTTAACAATCTCAACCTGCAAACTGATCCAGTTACGTGCATGAATAGTTGTACCATACCTCGGGTCAATGTCATCGAATTCACTGATCGCGGATACCATATTCCTATGGATATGTTGGGACCAATCCATGCCCATAGGAATGATACATTATCTTCTGCATGATTACTCTGTCGATGACATACATAGGTAATAGGTGAGGAGGCTTTTGGGTTCCATAAAAGCTAATAGATGTCCCTTCATGTGTAAAGTACCAGTCACTTGGACTTCCAAACTGCTAATCCCAATAATTATGGTTGTTGCTTAGTTAGATTTAGAGGTGCAATCACGTCTTGTTCAATCAATATATGCTCAGTTCTACAAGACTCCCAGAGAAAGTCCATTCCTAGGCAGAGATAGGTGAAGTTGAATGGCATCATCCATGTAAGCAGCTAGCCGAAACCTTGAGGGAATTTTCCATGGATTCAAACCTAAGCTTAAGCTTTGTGAAATTGGGAAACATTTTATCACGCAAGTTCCCTCCTATTGTAGACCTTAAAAGAAAAGTGCAACAATTAAACCAAAAAACTCAGAAGTACTTCAACGAAATCTGTGATTCAGTTTATCAGCGAGGTGCCTTGGTCAGTTTATGATACATTCATATTACAATTAGCTTTCCAGGCTTTCAAATTAAATTCACATATGCAATGGAAAACGTTAGGCTCGAGCAGTTTCAACGGCCTATAATTACTGATATTCTGTGTGGTTAATCTTTATCAAATGCCAAACTTCTGTTCTCAGGGTGTTGATATTTAAAGTTTCAAGATCAGATAGCTGCAATATAATACAATATCACGAAATATGTAAGATGTATTTATATTCTAGTATAGAAGACATGGAATTAGAAGAGTTTTGCAAGTAACTAGTATAGAGTATTACCTTGGTGTGTATGGTATGAAAGATTCTGTTGTTAATGGAAGAATGAGAAGCACACAAAACTTCAAGCCCACCTTCTTCCAATGCCAGTAGAATATCAGAGTACACAATTTGATGTTCAAACGTGTTTGTGCAGACCTGAACAGTTGAACCCATAGGTTTTATTTTCAATGTAGGGAATTGCCAATCCGATCCTCCAATCGACGGAGCTTTAATGCATTTTTATCGTTAAAGGACAATCGCACACCCTCCAATGAAACTTTTGCAATTTCATCAGAGTTGGCCTTCATTTTCTCTATTTCTGTTGAAGGATCTTTGACTTTATGCTGTAAATGGCGAATGTAATTCACAGCTTCCTGTAGTTGGTCTGACAATGGACGTTTCCCTGCATAGCACAAGATCGAAATTCCATAAAAAAACCTAATAATGTGGAGAAACCTTAATGTAAAACACAGATTCAAGTGCCAATTATGTAAAACTTAGATGATTTTCTAAACATTTTAGGATTATGTTAAAAAGTTATAGCGTTTCAGCATTTTGTTATAGTTGCAATTTTCACATGTTCAGTTTACACACATCTAGAATAAATAATCAAAGCATTCATTTATTTAGTCTTCTTCTTTTAAGATTATAACTGAGGGGAGCAGGGTTCTTGTTGCTACTTTGAAATGGAAAATAGAATCTGAAATCGGAGGATCCAAAACTGAATCCATACCTGAATAACGGGATATGGAACTATATATAGGCTTATAATATTGGACTACTAAAGGGTAAACCTTATAAACTAGCTTATAAACTGGCTTTGCCTCTTTTTTGGCTATTAGAGTCTAAATAGTTTAGTTATTTAGTTCGAGAGACAGTAGCATCCGTAGCAGAGCGAGTAGTTTAAGGGTCCAAGAGCTGGATGGCTGAGTTTTCTGGGATTGATAAACATTTGAGTAAAGAAGCATGACATTTTGTTGATATCTCAATGTGCTTGGGAACGATAATTCCCACCTTTGCCAACAACAAAAATAAGGTTCTCAATGTCTTTATCCTTCATACACGTTGCTTCTCAACTACATGCATATTCCACAATTGTCCTTTTTGTTCTGCTCATGTGGTGCATGTTTAATCACGTCATGTTACGGGTGTCTATGTGAAATATCTTTCTAAATGCAAAATTGCATTTTCTGGTTACCTTGATATAATTACTCGTTAGAAATTTTGATAAGTCATGTTACGGGTGTCTATGTGAAATATATTTCTAAATGCCAAATTGCATTTTCTAGTTACCTTGATATAATTAATGGTCAGCAATTTCGATGTTACAGCCAAATACCTTGATATAATTACTAGTCAGCCATTTCGATGTTACACCCAAATAATTCAACAATGTAAGATACCCATGTATAGGTCAATGCATACAACCATATGCATAAGCAAAATGTGATTTTATAGTAGACAATGCGACTGAGTAAAACTAACCATACAATAAATGGTGACAAATTCTTAAACTGTATTTGATACCAAGGATATACAAATCGGTGTACTTTTATCATTGAACTTGTTACGCTGAAATAAACTAGAGGACGAATTTTACCTTTGATTGGAAAAAATGCCGTTATAAAAGAAAGCCTTTATAAAATTACTACTGTATCAGTTGTATAATGGTGGACCTACTTTACACCTTGACATATGCTATAGGAAAAAGACAAATTAACGCTCTTTATCTAACCTCGACTCATCCAAGCAAGTAACCCTGATCTTCGAGCTAATCCAAAGTGAAAAGCAACTTGGGTAGGCTCGATTATTTGGGAGGAAGCCGAAAAAGAGTTTAATTAAGATATGATTTAGATTCGTATTAATAAAATCATGTCAAGCTATATAGAGGCTTTAATAGGTATGACCTAGGGTTGCACATGGCACATTCAAATTTGCGTGAATATTAAATCTATTCGCCTTGGCCTTATTCGAAGCAGATGATTAACATAAAAATACATAAGTCCAACATGGACTCATTGCTTTCAAAAGAATTAATTTTACTATTTTATTTTGGTGTGTCGAGTGAAAGGCTTCAGTCTTTTACAAGTGCAGGACAAGCTGGAATGGCTCGCATGATTTATGAATCTTTGTTTTATTTCAATTTTTAAGATGCCGAGCGAAAATTTCATTTTTCACTCTGACTGTGAATAAAAGGCTCGGAGAAGGGAAGGCGTTCAATAGATGGCCGAGTAACCACAAAAGGTCTTTCAAAACCCTTAGGCCTCCTCACTAAAGACTTGTGGATCCAAGATGAGTGGATTCATTGCTGATTTGAATTGCTATAAGTTTATTTTCATAATTGTTGTTGCATTGCCCTTTTCTGATTTTGTTTTTGTTTTTTTCAATTAACTAGAAGTAATAAGATAATAAATTCCACATGTGTGCAGTGATTCATCATCCCAATTCAATGTGTGCGAAGTGATTCATCATTCAAAGACAATTGTCAGTGGTCAATTTATTAATTACTTAAAAAATCAAAGGAATAAACCCAAAACAAACAATTTTCAATAGTCAATTGCTTAAAAAAATCAATTGCATAAAGCAATTGAAGGCAAGGACTTGCTTCCTTTAGCAACTCTCCTTGTTATATATGTTTTCAGTCTCGTTCAAAGGGTTATTTGATTCCTTTTCAAATATCTAACGTTTATAGTGAGGTTCCACTATTCTCATTGTTGGAAATATCTTCATCAATCGTTATATGATCAGAGTTTTTGCATAAGTAAGAGTTTTTGCATAAGTAATTTCATCTATTAGGGAGATCATATGACCATCGCACAACCATACAAGATATGATGTTACTAGTGATAATATTTTGTATATGTTGAATCCTAAACCACCAGTAACGCAAGAGAAATCCTTTGGAAAGCGGGTTGTCGTTCTCATTTTGAAAAAAATCAAAATTTCGGTTCTTTTTTTTCTATGAAAAATAACGATACTTGGTATAAGTATTAGTAAAAGAGTTCTACAATTTTGGACTAACAACACATGGTCAATAAATTTGTCCCAAAGAAACATATAGACCCAAACCCAAACAATGCAATGGGTCAATCAAGTAGAAAGGAGTCCACATACAGTCCACATGGCCGACCCAAATTCCATATCAGAGTAAAGAAGGGAACGACAAAAACATAAACAAAAAAGTTACAAAATTAGAGGCCCAACAATCAGACAAAGACAGCCCGTGGGCCACCCCTTAAGATCAATGAACCCTCTAACCAATTCTCAAATAAAATAAATCCATCATCAACATTGAGATCCATTTTGGATAACAAATATGCCTGAAGGTTCTGTTCCTTGAAGATATGTGAGAAAAAAATGCTATTGAACCCTTCAATCAACTGTTGGATTATCTTTAGCCATGGAACAAGATGTAGGAGTTTTATCCTATGAATACCGTTGGCCCATTCAATGATGACCCTATAATGGCCAAAAATATGGATCCCATCTAAACCAAGATTATGAGTGAATTGAAGAAGGATCCAGAGGGAGAGGAGCTTGCCCTTAGTATTTTTTCCCGAGTTGCAGTTCATCCACAATTTCTAGAAACTATGATCATCCATTCAATTAATTGCACCATCTCCACATAGACAGGATCCCATTTATGATGCCCCATCAAAGAAACCCAAAAGTCTATGTGCACGAGTCAACGTCTTAGGGACCCAAAGGATTTTCTGGATGCTGCAATCGGTAGAGAGTTCCCCACTAGATTATATGAAAGCCTCCAGATCTTTCAAACCTATTGCAAAAATATTAGGCATAGAGCCCTCAAAAATCATTTTATTCCTGCGATTCCCATTTTCCCATAGAATGAAGCATGGCATTGAATACAAATTCATATATTTTTGTTTCCAATCAATGAAACAGGCCGATAGGGAACCATTTTTCCAAGTACTGATTTTATTTAGCAATCCCCCGATAACTTGCCAAAACGATTAACAAAAACTATAAGAGACAAATAGATGGTATATATTTTCTTCATTGAAACCACACAATGTACAACAACTTGGGCCAATATTACCTCTTCATTGCAGGTTATCCAAGGTTAACAAACGATTATCTAGGGCTAACCGAAAAAATATGATCACACGAGGTGGTACCTTCCATTTCCAAATCGAATACCACCATTGCCGAGTCACAAAAAAATCATCTATAAGTTGTTTATAATCTAGTTTACTAGTGTTAGCCCTCGATACCGTATTGTATGTCCATTTTAAACTGTCTAGGGATCCATCCACACTGCTAGCACCCATATGTAATCCACAGACATAATAATTACATTCATCACCCATCATGCCATAAAGGCCCAGTTGTGCAATTGAAATCCATCCTTGATTTAAAGATTGACTGATAGGAGCTAAATAAATATGGTAAAGATAAAAATATCCCTTACTGTGCAATTGTTTAATAAGGCTCGAAGATAGTTTATATAGAGGAGGACCACTAATGATAGGCTCGTCACCCACCCATATGGCCCTCCCATCACCCGGATCCCAAGCCAACCAGGATCCAAAAATCTTAAATACCCCTAAAAGTCCAACCCATATATTTGAAATGTCATGACCAAGTTTCGTATAGCTTCAAACCCACCGTATCAAAGTGATTTTTCGGAAATAATTTTCTTTTATGATTCAAGAGCATGGACTTTTACCAGAGAACACTAATCATAGAATTTTTTCCCTTAAGGCCAATGAAAATAAATACATATTCTTCAAACCCCACCCACCTTTTTCCATATCTCGAGCTATAATATCCCATCGCACCAAGTGGTATTTAGACTGTTCCATATTATTGGACCAAAAGAAACACAAGATTTTCTTTCGGATCTTGTTGATGATGGATTTCAGAATTTTGCATAGGGAAAACAAATATATAGATAGGCTGACAAGCACAGATCTAGCCAACGTCAATTTTCCATCCAAGGACAACCAACACCAACACAAGTGTTTGATCCGACGATCAAATATTTGCAGTAACCATAACCAATCTCCCTCTTTGTATCCTTTAGGTTTTATGGAATAACCCAAGTATCTCATGCCCACATCAAAAGTTAATGGTTTTACCTATAATAAATCCTCCATCTTGGACTTGAAGGAAGCAGACGCCTCATTTAATAACAACCTTGATTTTTTCGGGTTAATAGAAAGACTCGACACCTAGCAGAAAGCCTGAAAAATATCATAATATACACGCTATTCATGGAGTGATCCTGATCCGAGGATTATAATGTCATGAACAAATAAGAGATGTGAAATATTTAAGCCACCATTTATACTTTCCTTAGACTTTTCCTTCAAAATTAACTTGCTCAGACCTTCAATAACTAGTAAGAAGAAGAGTGGAGAAAGGGGGCACCCCTGTCTAAGCTCTCTTTCCGTAACAAAGAAATATGTAGGACATCCATTCACTAATACCTCAAAATACAACGATGTCACACAACCCATAATCCATTTCATAACCCTAAAGGGAAGCCCAATTTGTATTAAGATTAGTTTTAAAAAAACCCACGAAGCTATGTCATAGGCCTTATTCAAATTAATCTAAAGAACACCTGAAGGTAACTTTCAGATTTTTACACTGTGAAATACTTCTTGAGCCACCCTCACAGCCTCCATAGTCTATCTATTTTCCAAAAGGCCAAATTGCTTCGCAGAGAGACCCCTATATAGAAGAGGTTTAATCATGTTTGAAATTATCTTGGAAATGATTTTGTACACAAAATTGCATAGGGATATCGAACGAAAATCCTTCAGATCATATGTCGCCGATTTTTTTGGAATTAATGCCACAAAAGTAGAATTGATAGCACCAGAGATCGCACCTCTAGTTATGGATTTTTCCACTACACCTAATAGGTATGCTCCCATTACCTCAAAGCATTACAGAAACAACTCCATATTCCACCCATATGGGCCTGGGATTTTTTATATAACTGATGTCATAATTACCCCTTTTATTTCAAGCATAAGAACTAGATTAAAAATCTCATCCCCCTCCGCTTCATCGAATAGTATAGGAAATTCCTTAATAACTTTTAATTGTTCTCTAACATAGAAATTTCCCTTCTACACTAAAATAAGACTTAAAATGTGATAGATCCACCTATGAGATTTCCTCCCGTTCCTTAACCAACTGACCACCTTTGTTCTTCAAAGCCCAAATGGAGTTGATATTTCTTCTATGTTCTACAAATATGTGAAAGAATTTGGTATTCTTATCACCGGCCTCTAACCAAGTCATTCGTCTCTCCAGATGAGCCTTCTCAAAAGATACCTTAAGAATTTCCGCTTTCTCACGTTCTAGCTTCAGGAGAAGTTCCTTATCATGTTGGTCCCAAACCCCAGTATTATATGATGAATATATTTTTCCAATCTTTGATTCAATGTCTTTTATTTCCTTTTTGTCCATTTTTTTATCTCTTCTTATCCCACCCAATAATTGCACTCTTCAACCTACCAACTTTTGTGGTCAAGAGATCTATCAGAGACAAATCCCTCAGATAGTCTATAGCTTCCCGCACCATGTATACCAATTCTTTGAAACCCTCCACCCTTAACCACTCATGATTAAAATTAAATGGTCTAGATTGTATCGACCCTCCAAGAACAAATTCACAAAAGATTGGATGATGGTCCGAGAATCTTGAAGGGTCAACCCAGGTTCTGTATTTGTCCATTTTTTCAATCACTGGATTGCTTATAAGAAATATGTCCAATATTTTTGCCACCTGATCCACCCCTACCCTTCTATTGCTCTAGGTAGGACAGATTGGAACCAGTTCCACATCAACTAATTCAGCCCTACCAAGAATATCCTCAAAATATGCACTTAAAGGATCCAGTTTGGAATTCAGCCCCCAGATCTCATAGAACGACCAGGTAAAATTTAAGTCACCCACGATCACCAAATTTAGGAGATTAAAAGTGCCATATTTCACAATCATGTCCCATAAAAGTTCTTTAAAGTTGTAATGCCCAATAATATTTATAAGGTTAATTTCCTCGAAGAAATTTTTAATGTATCCCGACAATAAAATACCTGCAATCAAAGAGAAAGCCTTTGATTTTGCTTTTCTAGGGTCCCATGCCACCAAAAGGGCCCCAGATAATCCCACAGCATCCATCGATGCCACTTCCCAATCATATTTGATTTCAAGGAAGAAAGATTTTGCTTTTTTTCCCAGGACTATAGTTTCTTGTAAAAAAAATCGTCAGGCTTATCCCTATCCAAAATTATTTGAAGGGCAAGGTGTTTGTGGAGGCCCCCCACTCCTCGGATATTAATGGATGTACAAATAATTTCCTAATGCGGCAAGGTATTTGATGCCTCTAACCGCCCTAGAGTCAGAAGTAGACAGAGATGGTGAAGGATTCAGAACAATAGTAGTGATTGGATTATCAGGTCCTTTCTTAATTTTTCTCACACTACGAGTCTTGATAGGTGAAAAATCTTAATTTAGGCCCCTTAGAATAGCTTCCCGAGGGGTGGGAAGAAGAGGAGAACTAATCATACATTTCAGAGGATGCAGATTATCGATGGGAGGATCATGGATAGGGAGAGATAGTCCATTGACATTGATCCTTGATTTTTTTTTCAAGTGGTGCTTCTTTAGAATTTCCTTTGCATGGATGGGTATATCGGATGAACATGTGAGACTTTGGGAAAGTGAAGTAGGAGAAGGAGAGGGTTCTTCTTCAACAATATGCGCGATGTTGACCCAAGTATCCATAACACCACCCCATAACACCACCCCATACATTGTAGTAATGATTAGGGAAATGGCCATAGGAACCCGAAATCCCTTAACAAAGGTTACTAAATTCCCCAGGTCACCACCAAAATCCACCGACCTTTTCATGGAATCCCCCAAATTCAAAGGAGGTTTAGATATTGGGGGAAACCATTACTATTTATTCCTATACCTTATACTTATGATCAATCACCCCTTTATAGAAAAATGAATTTCCGGCCAAACCTGTTTCCCCCACAACATCACCTTTTATCTCCAAGGACCGAACAAAATCGCAATCTTTCGAATTTAAAGATGAGACCAAAAAAAGGATTTAGATAATGTAACTTACTCAGATATGGCTGGTCCGACATCAGATCAAGATCATTAACAGATGGGGAAGTGATCTGTGAATCCAATGCAGCCGAATCACCAGCACCCGAGTCTTCAGACGTCCAAGCCTCAACTTCCAATGATTCTCTGTCAGACTCCGAGCCAGACGAAGTGTATTGTTTAAATTTAAGTTCGTTACATGTTTTTTCAGTCCGTTCCAGCATTCAAGTCTGCTTTTATAGTAAAATTTTCAACTCGAGGTATTAAGAAGTTTGTAATTAATACGGTTTAGTTTCTCTTATGCTTATTCAAAATTTCCATTTTGGGAAAAAAGTTTATGTGAATAAAACGGTTTAATTTGCTTTTAGCCCTCGCTATAAGTTAATGGCATCAAATGCTTTAATTCTTAATTTTAATTTTAGAATAGTTTTATAATAATTGTTTTAATTAACTAATAATAAGTTCATAGTTGGAAAATATTAATTAAGTTAGTTTGAAGTACCACTTCAAGAAACTATGAGATGAAAACTCGAGAAAAAATAAAATGTGGTAATTAGATGAAAATTTACTTGAACTCGAATAGCATTAATATTAAAAACTAAAATTAAAACGTGTTAATATGTTATTAGTTTAGAAGAATGTGAGATAAAAACAAAATACAAAAAATAACTAATAATAAATAGATATAGGAATGTATGTGTGCTAGTTTAAAATGTTTTTAACTAGCACACCCACATAATTTGTGGCTGGATTACATAGAAAGGGATTAAGTGTGAGTTATCTATGTCTAGATACATGTTATCACCAATTTTCTTCTTGTTATCCATTTATCAACTATCAATTATTTCTTATATTCTTTTATTTTTATTTCACATTCTTCTAGTTATATGCCATGATCCATTAATCAACGATGAAAAATCATAGGATGTAGTACACCCAAAATCTCAAATAAAAACATTTATGGACATGAAGATATATTTATGTTGTAATTATTGAGTTCAATATAAAAATGCAATTATTTATATTATTCTTTTAAATATAAAATTTGAGAAAAAACTTACATTTCAAGGAATTCCTATTTTTTTAATACTTGCTAAATTAAGGTAGATCTATAGTCTAAGTATTTTTATTTGAATGTTAAAAGTATTTTAGTTAAATACTTTGTTTTATTAAACATATCCATTTAAAAATTTTAAAATATTATTAATTTCCTTTTTAAAATCAAAATATATTTAATATTTTAAAATGATAAAATTTAAATTTGTTATGGATTCAAGAGGAATGCTAAATTAAATACTTCTAGATGGATGGAGAGTATTTTTATATATTTTTATAAATTAAAAATAGTTTAAAGAACTGCATAATTGGATGAAGAGTTGTAATTCTTACTTACTCTAATCTTAAATAAGTTTTAACTTCTTATTATATCTCTGGAAAGCCAGGTATTTGATATGTAATCAAGTGCATATTAGTTTTATCGATGATCATTTTTTTTACTTTTCCATATGATTTTATGTGGTTGACTTATTTTGTTCTTAATTTTAAACTTGATTTATTTAGGATACGATTTATCACATATGAGAGTTACTACTGAAAAGATGCTTGCTTATCCATTTTTATTGTATGAGAGATGCTTGCATTTCCTAAGTTTTGGATATCTTGGTTTAATATTTGATGCATTGACATTTGCACCATTTAATACATTGACATTGTTTCCTTAGTCGTCTTCACTATGCATTGATAGCCACCACCTTTGTCACTACCGTCTAGCCTTACGAAAGCTTCAACTAGAACTGCACCATTGCCAATTCCTTTGTCATTGCTATCTATCTTGGTAGTGTACCACCGCACCATCTTTGTCACTGACATCTAATCTTGTTGGAGCTTCAGCTGGAAGTTCACCACTACCACCACCTTTTAAGAGAAAGGACTTTCTTATATTAAGGGATTGTCACAACTGATCTGTCACAAACCCGTAAATTCCATCAAAAAAGATTTGCTTTACTATTTATTATTCAATCTTATCGCCACATGAATCTTAGCACATTTATATTCATGGTTACATATTATATTCACATGCATGGATACGTTTAACTCGACATGTTAATGTTTGAATGATAGGTTGAGTCTTCCATTTGGTGCAGGCTCCATTTGTAGCGACGACTTGGTTGCAACCTCGCTAAGGTGATATTTAATTCTTTTGATTTTATTATTGTAAAGGTTTGGTTACTTAGGACATAAGCCTAAACTTAACGATTAGTCCTCGCTACCATTATTAGTTTAAACTTGTGTTAAACCCACCCCTTTTATGAGTTCTCATTGGCAAGGATGGTTACATAGATGTTTAAAGGCTTTGCGGTATTTTTTTAAAATACATTGCAAGCTTTGTAACAAGTATAAACTTTAGACTATGGGTTTGAGGCCATACTACTGCGGGCTTTACACAACAAGGGGTGATAGTTTATAACATAAGGTTTGATATGCAATTATATGTGTATGATGGAGGGGATACAAGTGGATGACATCGATGAAGGTTTTAATGGCTCGTATTAAATTTTTAATGTCATATCCCTAGCTGTGAGTTGACAACACAATTAGGCACATTTAATAACATGGCTTAATCGCATACATTGTGGCCAGAGATAGATATCGACCCTCCACTTGTCATGATCTCGTTCAAGGGTTTTAGAATGGTTTTAATGTGCCTTTATGTTGTCGTGAGGGTTTTTGATGCATTCAATTGGTCTATTGATTTTGTTGATTCCGCTCTGCTGCTCCATGTTGATGTAATTGTAACTTCGGAATGTATTCATCCGTATATCTTATGTATTGTACCCCGATGTTTATTCCGAGATGTGTTTGTAATGTAATTAAGTCATGTCATACCCCGATGTTTATTTCGGAAAGTTTCTATAATGTAAACAAGTCATGTCAATTCATTGTGGGTAACCCTCCTATTGGTCAAGGTTTAAAGTCCCCATAGTTGTGGGGCCCTAGGGTTATTAGACTATCCTAGAGAAGTCGACCCTAGGTGAGTCATTGTAAGTCAGGGCAATAGTCCCCACCATTGTGTTAAGGATAAACCTCCTTGTTTGTCGGAGGAGGCAAAGTCCCCACAAGTTGTGGGGCACTAGGGTTATTAGACACTCCTAGAGATGTTGGCTCTAGTAAGTAATTGTTAAGTGAGGCCGACATGTTGGAGTGGGTTTCAGGTGAACAGAAGAATATAAATAGAGAGTGAGTCTCTCTATTTAACACACACACACACACTCACTCATTAGGGCGCATGAGTGAGAGGAGAAGTTGCTAGGACAAGAGAGATATTGTTGCTATCAGGAGATCATATTTATGTTTTCGGGTTTTACTTTTGGTGCTGATTCTATCTCTGAGGAAGTTGCAGGGTTTTCTCCTTTATGGTTTCCTCGAGGAAAATTATTTGTGTCTCTTGTCTCTTGTGTTTATTACTATGCATGTTATTCTCTAAGTCAAAGATCCCAAGATCATAATGCTAGCTTGAATGATAAAAATATAACATGGTATCAGAGCTAACTTGAGAAGAAGACATTGTGTAGCTGCATAAGATAGGGCTTCTTAATTTTTGGGTCTCTTTCAACAATCCATCAACAAAATTATGCTAGGCTGACTCTCCATTGAAGGGTGCATCTTTCTATCGAATCGGAATTCAATTCCGAGCATTTTCAGTTTTCGGTGCGGGAAATTAGGGCTTTCTACAGAAGAGGAATTTTTGAGTGAGCCCAGCATAGAATTAATCTCCTCATCAAAATAGAAGTTTAGAGACCTGGTTCAAGATTGTTGGTTGGGTGAAACTCCAGGAAAGTCAAACCTTAGTTTGACCCCTAGTTGGAAAAACCCTAAATACTAAAACTGATACGTTTTGGTACATTCACAATATCTTGGGATTGGCGAAGGATCAGGAGTTGAAAATTTCAGAGGTCGAAGATAAATTCATGATGTACACTATGTCCAAAATTAATCCTCCGATTCTCTATATTCTGGGAGATATGATCCCTCCAACTTAGGGTTCTGGCCTCTTCCAGGATTCATCCCTAAACAGGACACCTAGGGATAATTGTTATATATTGGGCTACCAAGGTCTAAATAATTTTTTTAAAGATGTTCCAGAAAGGGAATGGATTGTACTTTCGGTGGTCCAAGTTTTAGACTCAGAAGATGAACTAGTGACATGTGGAATTCCATACAACTTCGCTGTTCTGAACAGTCCTGTAACAGGTCACCTTGGGAAAATGATCATAAGTCCCAATTGGTGAAACCAATTCTGATGAAACCTATGGTGTTGGAACAGGGATATGCGAGGCTACCACAATGTGAAGTTTCAGACATATAGGAGTAGTAATTTAAGAGATAACATAGAAACAGTAATAGGCATTTATGTAGAAGAAATTGGAAAACTAGGGCTTCCCATTCCGGGAGCTTCCCTCCATTGTTTTCAGAAAAGGAGTACATTGGAAAGCTTGCCTTGAAGAGATCTATCTTTATATCCAATCAGATATGAAATAATCCAAGTTTTGAAAATTAGGGTTTCTTTGACAAACCCTAGATCGGCCAGCTCCGGAACCAGGATGGACACCTCAAATCGGTAGGATCTAATCTTTTGCTATTTTCATTTGAGGTTCTCATTTCAAAGTGATCTATCACATCAGATTGATGATAAGCTTGGTGAAGTTGACAAATTCCAAGCATGGAAGTATATGATCTCTCTGAAGAAAATGAATTGGACACCTACATAAGTAGAGAGGTTCCAGTTCCAGAGGGAGATGAGGCTAAATGCCTTACACAGGAAGAACTTGGTCAAGGCCAAGAAGATCATTGTTGATTTAGTCACGGATCAACTTGTACCACAACTGTCTTCCCTAAAGACATCGAAAGAGATGTTTGATTCCTTGACCAAGCTATTTGAAGGGAAGAACATAAATCAGAATATGATTTTGAGAAAACAGTTGAAGAATGTGAAGATCCAGAATGCAGAGACCATATAGTCATACTTTACGTGGGTCTCTCAAATCAAAGAACAACTTGAAGCGGTAGAAGAAGAAGTGGAGAATGCAGAAGTGGTGATAACCACCTTGAATGGACTCCCAGGATCATGGGATACATTCATTCAAATAATGTGTTCTAGAAGGAAGTGATTACGTTCAACAGACTCTGGGAAGAGCACACGCAAGAAGAAGCTCAACTAATAATAAGAGAAAAGAAGATGGGAGCAACTGAAGATCAAGCTATCACCATCCAAATAAGATACCTCAAGCGATGAGGAATATAAAGAACTAAACTCTTGAAGAACCTCTTATCCACCTTATCATTTGGATAAGAAACGATGCTATTATGAATGAAGAAGACGATGAAGCTGAAGGATCAAGAAGGAGTCTACCCACGAAACAAATAAAGATAAGTATTCAATTGTCATTTCATGATATTGTTTTCTTATGCATTTGTTTATATTCAATTAATGTATTATGCATGATAGAATGTTTGCATTAATGATAGTATACTACTAGTATGCATGTGATGGGTAAGTAGCTCACGGTGCTATACAACTCTCCATTGCTACTTATCTAGAATGAAACCTCTTTGCTGACATATTGGATTAGTGCACA
>LPNX010050371.1:64841-117935 GCA_001517045.1 Pseudotsuga menziesii
AAACGTTTCCATGAGATATGGATGAATGTTGTATTGGCTAAAGTAGTTGCATGATCATATATTTATGCATAAGAACATGCCAGTATGAATATTCCTTATGAAATGTTTCTAACCATACAAATCCATTTGACTTGTAGGAAAGATCGCATACATAATCACCTACAAGAAAAGAAGAATGAGACTTGTTCCGAAGAACAAGTGACTATAGTTCAAGATGAAGAATAATATGATGAATGCAACAACATCATTGATGCAGAACCTTCAAGCTATGAAGAAGTAGCCAATAAGAAAGGGAAGACCAGTTCAAGAAGAATGATGTCTAGGATGCAGTATCGATACGAGAAGGGAAGTTCATAGTTCCATCATGAAAAAGATGGAAACATTGTGGGATACAAGGCAAGATTTGTAGCACGAGACTTCTCATGAAAAGAAGGCATAGACTACGAAGATACATTTGTAGCTAGTGGTAGTTGAGACACATGACAGGCAGAATCATGTGTGCAGGCCTTGTATAAGTTCAAAAAATATTAATCTTTTCTACAAGGTTGAAGATGAAATTCTATACACTAGATGGATACATAGAATATTAGTAGCATAGGAAGCTACTTGTTACTCCGGTACAGAATGTTCCAGTGCATAAAGTATGGAAGACAGAGGGAGTATGATGCTCCACTTCAGAGGGAGTGACTACATAATATCTTTAGGTTCGACATGGTATTATAGGATGGATAAATTACTGATGACTCTAGGTTTTACTGAGAGTAAAGTGGATTCCAACCTTTCCTTCAAGGTTGAAGGCGAAAGATCAGTGATGCTCCTGTTATGTGTTGATGCACTATTTTCTAGGCATGGAGGAGTGGCAGTATGCGGATGGAATCTTCCTTGGACAAGGGAAGTATGCAATAGAGATCCCGAAGAGGTTCAGGATGATTGACTGCAAGGCCATGACCACACCTATGGAATCAAACCTGAAGCTGTTGAGTGATAATTCATTAGAAGCGGTTGATGCTATGATGTATCGTCAGATGATTGGGTCCTTGATGTACCTGACAAACATGAGACCAGATATTTGCTTTGTTGTGAACACCTTGAGCCAGTTCTTGACAGATCCGAGACATCTTCACTTGATTGCTGCAAAGCATATTCTTAGGTACCTAAGGGGTACAATTGATTATGGGCTCAAGCATGAGGCGAATCAGAAGATTAACCTGGAGGGTTATGATGATTCAGATTGGGCAGGCAGTGCCATCGATAGGAGGAGCACTTTAGGGTGTTGTTTTAGTATGGGATCAGGTGTGTGTTATACCAAAATCCTGTCACCATCATGTGATAAGACATTTGACATACCTACTTGCCCTAAATCCCAGCTTCTGGAGTGGAAACTAAATGGTTTTTCATCAATCTGTCATACAAATTCCCATCACCGTGCATTCCCCTTTATCCGAGAGCGGTACCCTACTCACACCGCCTTTCATCAGTTGTCCACAAGTGGAGCCACCGCCCATTTCCCTTGGTCCATAGGTAGTTATTACCAGAACCACTCTGTCATAGAAGGAGAAGCGTGGTACCCTGGGTAAAAAGGGAAAAAGAGAAGTTTCTCAAGGCTTCTAGATGATAAGCCTAATGTACTACCTTATCTCTACTATTGTGGGTTGGTTGAGCTTGATATCCCTCATCCTAGGATCTTAGAGGCCACCTCACCCACTAATTTCTCAACCATCTCTATCCATTAAAGCCCTATAAATATGAGCTCATAGCCATGGTTGAGGGGAGAACATTGAAGGTATTGTTATGTTGTTGGATTGATTCTTGGCCCAAGATCATTTGGAGAAAGCATAGAGAGCTAGAGTTGGAGCTTTTGGGGATGAACAGCTGGTTTCATGGAGATGCATGTCAACACTAAGGCTTGGTTGTAAACTTATTCATATTTCTAATGCAAGTTGATTTCTGTCCCACATATGATGTTGTTGTTGTGATTTCGCATATATATGTTGCTAGATTCCTTAGTCACTAGCATATATTAGTAGATCATATTCTGGTTTCTTTGATTCGTTTCGTGTTGAGCTTTTTTGCAGGTACACAGGTGAACTGTTAAATCCTTGTATTCCATATATCTACAGCGTCTAGGGAGAGTCTTCAACCTCTGTCCTCTATTTGTTCTGGATCTGAACCATTCAGACCAGTGGACCACCTTGCTTTCCACAGGGGGTGAAATATTCCAGCTAACAAATCTGGCGACTCCACTGGGAAATAGAGTATTCAGTTGTTCTGATCTTCCTCAGTCTGCAACTCTTGTCCGAATCCAGGCTCCATTTTCTTCAACTATTTTCAGTTAGATCTACTTTCTGATTTGTATTATTTGGGTTTTAAATTTCCATATCTATTCAGATCTAAGTCATTTCGGTCTTTTATGCTCTATTACCACATTCAATTCAACAGTATTTTCCCCGATCTGGTCTTTTTCTGACTTGATTTATCGTTCTCTTTGTGTTTTGTATTTTTACAGGGAACTGCACATGTTCTGTTGGCAAGGAGTGGTGCCACCGCCTAAGTCTAGTTAGCAATACGCGGTGCCACCACCTGAATCCAGTGAGCAAGGAGCGGTTCTGCCTCAAAACCACCTGTCAGCAGCTTCATCTACGCGGTGCCAGGTAGGCCCTGTTCTAAACTTTGTATTTGGATTTTTTGTGTGTTTTTGGCTTACTTGTGTATTCTTCAGTCACTTTGATTGTTGTATTCTTTTTGCATTCAAAGAGAGTTTGTGTTTCTTTCATTGGATTTTACATTCTTTTCTTTGCTTGAAACCTCTTGCTCCTTTCTGTAGATATTATTCGTTGGAATTGGAAATATACATTTCATTTTCTTGAGTAAGCTTTGTTTGTTTTGGACTTGGAATGCATGAGTGATCCATGTTGTTTTGAGTCTTTCTTTGGTTGGGGTGATTCTTGTTTCCTTTTGCCTGCTGATTTTTTCAGTTCTTGGTAGGAAAGATTGGTTCTTCGTTTCCTTTTTTGTTTCAAAGAGAAGTTTTAGTTTTCTCTCTCTTTTGCTTTATTCGCAAGTTTGTTGAATGATTTTCTTCTTGTTTTGTGCATGATTGTTTGAAATTCTAGATCTTACTTTCATCAAGAAGAAATATTTGTTTTCAGCTTTGAGTGCATTAGAGTTAGATTTGTTTGGAAACGTTAGTGAAATCATCTTTCCATTGAGTTTTTATGCGTCTTTTTCAAGCATGAAAAGATAGGAAACATTTTGATTTATGTTATACGTTCTATAGATATCTTTTTTATTTGCTTTGAAGATTGTTTGGGGTGCATTGATATTTCACTTTTCATTTGAAAAGATAGAATTTCATTTGCATTTGGGTGTGCATTTTTTGGGAAGAAAAGTAAATCTCTCTCCCTCTCTTAGGTATAATTTCATTGAAGAGAAAAAATTGCATTGTCATATAGATCAGTGTGCATCTTCTTTAAATTCAAGTTTTCACTCCATGGTTCCACCTAAACGCACAAGATAAAATTAACGGTAGTACTAGGCTAAAATTTTCATATCAATTTGAGTGATAAGTTAGAGACGTGTTTGGGCATTGTTAAATGTAGGAGCTGTCATTACTTGTCCGCATTAATTCCCGGGACTCGTGCGGTTCTTCCACATACCGTCGGTATGTCAAACAACCTTTCATGTACCCTTGAGGTATATAGAAAGGTACTTCACGTACTCAATTGTATATCAGAAGGCCCTTTGTGTACGGTTATGCATTAGACAACATTACTACTAATTTGAGCTCCCTCATACCTTGCGTATATTGAGAGACCCTTTTAGGAATCCTCAAACCATCTGAGTTATCCTTTTGGCCTATCCTGTGAGGTTCCTGACTCTTATCCACTCCTTTCACATGTTTGCTTGTTGCTTTTAGTTTGAGTAGTACTCGCTTGTGCGTGGTAGTTAGGGGGTTATTAGAGAGTTTAGAGATGGCATCCCAATCTGCGACTACCACTCAAGAGGTCCCTTTCCAAGGTGTACCTTTTGTATTTCCTCCAAGTGAAGGTATTGGTCCTCCTTTTATTGCCACTCTAAATCTTCCTGGATTAACTATAGGATTACCGGTCTGGATTTTTAATTTGGTAATTCCTGTTACACCAAATGTCTCAAATGTCACCTCTCCTCTGGGAGAGGATCAACCTCAACCTAATCCCTCTCCTTCTTCGTTGGTTTTTGTTCCACCCCTTTCTTCTTCTTCGCTTTACCAAAGCTCTATGGTTAGTAGTCATGTGGATAAGAAGAAGAAGAAAGGGAAGAGTAAAAAGAAGAAGGATAATAAAGAGAAAAAGTAGCAACCATCCACCCTTGATGGTGCTCATTCTGAGAGAATGCCTAGAAAACCCAAGTTCCCTTGTAAGCTTTGCAAGGGGGGCCACCTTCTTAAGGAGTGTTCCGGTCTCTCCTGTGTATAAGAAGAGTGGTCTAAAAGGTCCAAACTGTCTATGTCATCAACCTCTAGTCATCATGTTGATGATAATCCCTCAACCAGTGACCCATTGGTAAAAGGTCGTAAGGGTAAAGTCTTGTATCCTTGTTTGATATGCAAGGCTATGCATCGTACTTTTCTTTGTCCAAGCATGGATGAAGCTTCACGTTGGTTGGAAAATATTACTGATCATCAACAGGTGATTCCAACAAGTGATAGTAAATTATCCCTTGATCCCCCACTGGTTGACAAAGTGGTCGATTCATATTTATCTGTGGTTGATCCCACTCTTCCTTTGGAGAGTGAAGTTAAAGTGGTCAAGTCAGTGTCATTTCCACTCGATCATGCTCTTTCATTAGAGAGTGTTAAGACTGAAGTAGTCTCTTTGACCAAATCTTTGTCTTGTTCTTCTCTTCCAGTAGAGAATGAACCAAAAACTGCTGAAGTTTTTATGCTTTGTTCTGATTGTTCTCGATAAGAGGAAATTTTGTCTGTTTCGACAGAACCCTCTCCAAGTAGTGAAGTTATTTCCTTTGATTGGAGTAACCTAATAGAGTCTCATCTTCATTCAAGTGTTCCTTTCCAGATAGTTGTGAATGTTATTGCTAGGCGGATACTTCACACTATTGTTGATGAAGGGGCTTCTGTTAGTATTCTATCCTCAACTGCTTGGCAAGCTTTAGGTTCTCCTTAGCTTGTGCCAGACACCGATCAGATATTGGCTTTTAATTGAAGGCCTACTGCACCTTTAGGGATCCTTCCTCACTTTCCTATTACATTAGGAGGGAAAACTATCTGTATTGATGTTATGGTGGTCCAAGTTGCTTTGGATTTCAATCTGCTCCTTGGACGTGATTATGTCTATGCCATGAAGGTTGTTGTGTCCACACTCTTTAGAGTTATGCATTTTCCCCATGATGGGAAGATTGTGACCATTGATCAGCTTTCCTTTGTTACACTTGACCATCGTGTGACTCCTAGTAATCAGACTGCCCTGAATGTGCCACATCTTCTTGTGGCTATTTCCCCTTCTAGTTAGATTCTTCCCATCATAGGTAAAATGGGGGGAATGGCTCCAGCCTCTAGACTTCATACTGGAGTTAAGTTGCTAGATTCTTATGTAAGGGGGCTACCTACCAACCTTTGGATATCATGTTGGGTAGGAGCAGGTTTTAGAGCATAGTTTACGCTTTTGGTTTCAAGCTTGCATAAAAATGAAACCATGTCTAGAGCATAGTTTACCCTGTGGTTTCAAGCTCGTTAAAAAATAAAACCACTCCTGAAGCATAGTTTATGCTTTTGGTTTCAAGCTTGCATAAAAATGAAACCATGTCTTGAGCAAAGTTCCCATTCTGTGTCAAGCTTGTTAAAAAATGAAACGGATGCCCTTAAGCATAGTTTACGCTTTTGGTTTCAAGCTCGTTAAAAAATAAAACCACTCCTTAAGCATAGTTTATGCTTTTGGTTTCAAGATTGCATAAAAATGAAAAAGGTTAATGGAGTTCTCTTTAAAATCTTTTCAGGCTCCCTAAATATGAAAAGATCGTCAAGCGATCTTGTCTTCTTCACGCTCATTAAAGTATTTGAAGAGTCGTCCGTTCGACGGTAGGTTATCTCTTTCTTGGTTCGGATAGGACTATTTACGAGAAAGGAACAATCCAGCCAATCATGACTGGAAGAGTTCTCTAAGGTATGATTTTACACTTTTTCGGGCCTCAGAGACTAAATCATATGAAAAAGGACCCCCATGGAGTTTTCTTCCGTATTCGTTCAGACTATCTAAACATGAATGATACCGAGTTTTCTTTCAGTGGACTCGTTAAATTAAACATTGAGAGACCCGTTTTGGGATCGAACCCCTCCTCTCTCAGGTTCATAAAACATATGAGTTTGGACTTGTCTTCTGACAAGCTATATTGAGTGTTTGTTACCCTCTTTGAACTCGTAAAACCGAGAAGAGGCACTCATCGATCATGATGGGGGAAATGGGAAGGGAATCATCTTGCAAATAATGGCAGTTGTTTGTTGTTACCTTTGAACATGGAACTTGTTTGCACAATCATGTCAGTCAATTGGGTATTCAACTGATATCCATGACGATCCATTTTCATGAGTCATGTCAATCCTTTGAGTCTTTCAAAAGAATGCATTGTCCATTGTCGCATTATGTATCTGTCCTGTCTAGTCATGCTGCCAAGTCATTTTGTCGTGCCTCCTGATGTTCAAAGGGGATCTGAAGAAGTTTTACCTCTGCAGTCTACACATTCTTTTTGTCAGTATCGTTGAGTCAGTCATATTGTTACTACATTCACATCATTCCAGAACTATGTTCTGAGTTTCGTGTCGTCGATGTGGGACTCATCATGGCCCTTCTTCAATGAGACTATTCCCGTCAACATCAGCTCATCATCCGAGAAATAGTCTTAGAAACAATGTTTAGTACCTTGAGATATGTATGCCTTAATGATAGATTCTCTCACTCTCGACATAGGTTCACATCATTGACCTTGGATCGATAGAATCAATTGGGTGTTCAACATCAGGACATCTATTCGCACTTAGTAGATTGTACTAGGGTACCTTGGGAATCATTGAAATTAATGGTGATCTCCCTCGCACTTGTTAACGGTTCACATCATTGGCTGGTAATCAAGTGCTTTCTACCATGTTCGACTTCAGATCATTGTAATCACATGGATAGAATTGTACTTTATGGAAGACAAGATGAAGACCCTAGGCATTTGTTTAAATCGCTCATTTCTTTTCCCCAGGCTGCGATGGAGTTTGTATATCTAGCATGGATCCACATTTGTATGGTCGTGGCTATGCTCAAATTTGCGTATGTATGACATAGATCTACATTGTATGTCTGGTAGCTATGTCCAAGTTTGAGTCCTCTATCACATGGATCTACGTTGTATTCTAGTAGCCATGCTTGTTTATTCCACTCATGGATTTCCCTTGTATTGGTCTATAGCTATGAGTTTGGTTACTTGTGTATATGAGTAAACATACTAATGTACTACAGATGCCTACTTGACTGCATACTCTGATCGAGCCGACATTTTCATCTCTTGGCGACAACTTGTTTTCAAAGCTCTCGTTTATCATATCACTCTAAGACTCGTGCTTTGGGGGCCATCCTGTTATACCAAAATCCTGTCATCATCATGTGAAAAGACATTTGACATACCTACTTGCCCTGAATCCTAGCTTCTGGAGTGGAAACTAAATGGTTTTTCAACAATCTGTCATACAAATTCCCAACACCACGCATGCCCCTTTATCCAGGAGTGGTACCCCTTCTCGCACCGCCTTTCATTGGTTGTCCACAAGCAGTGCCACCGCCCAGTGCCCTTGCTCCATGGGCGGTTATTACTAGAACCGCTCTGTCATAGAAGGAGAAGCGAGGTACCCTGGGTAAAAAGGGAAAAAGAGAAGTTTCTCGAGGCTTCTAGATGATAAGACTCGTGTATTGCCTTATCCCTACTATTGTGGGTTGGTTGAGCTCAAGATCCCTCATCCTAGGATCTTAGAGGCCACCTCACCCACTAATTTATCAACCATCTCTATCCATTAAAGCCCTATAAATATGAGCTCATAGCCATGGTTGAGGGGAGAACATTGAAGGTATTGTTATGCTGTTGGATTGATTCTTGGCCCAAGATCATTTTGAGAGAGCATAGAGAGCTAGAGTCAGAGCTTTTGGGGATGAAGAGCTGGTTTCATGGAGATGCATGTTAACACTAAGGCTTGGTTGTAAACTTCTTCATATCTAATGCAAGTTGATTTCTATCCCACATATGATGTTGTTGTTGTGATTTTGCATATATATGTTGCTAGATTCCTTAGTCACTAGCATAGATTAGTAGATCATATTCTGGTTTCTTTGATTCGTTTCGTGTTGATATTTTTTGCAGGTACACAGGTGAACTATCAAATCCTTGTATTCCAGATATCTACAGCATCTAGGGAGAGTCTTCGACCTCTGTCCTCTATTTGTTCTGGATCTGAACCATTCAGACCAGTGGAACACCTTGTTATCCGCAAGAGGTGAAATATTCCAGCTAACAGTGTGATCTCTTGGTTTAGCAGGAAGCAATCCTGTGTGGCATTGAGTACAGCTGAAGCAGAGTATGTCGCAACTTGTTCAGCTAGTTGTGAGGCAGTATGGCTAAGGAAGCTACTGTCTGATTTATTTGATCTCTTGATGGATGCTACTTGTATACATTGTGACAACCAGAGTTTTGTGAAGTTGTTAGAGAATCCAATGTTCCATGACAAGTCGAAGCATATCAAGATCAAGTATCACTATATTAGGGATATGGTGCAGAGGGGAGCAGTGAAGCTCCAGTATGTTGCAATGGAGGAACAGATAGCTGATGTGTTGACAAAGCCATTGGCTAAGGTGAAGTTCGAGTACTTCAAGGAGATTCTTGGTGTTCTCCATATCGAGGTTTCCTCCAAGGGAAATGATGAGACCCAGAGCGATTCTGACATGGTGAGAGGATTGGTTCCTTCCATGGTCAGATGTAAGGGCTGAGCCATTATTTCATGGTGAGGATTGGTTCCTTCCATGTCAGATATGAGTGCTGAGCCATTCTAATGTGACTGTAGGATTGGTTCCTAGATGATCAGAAGTAAGCACTAAATGCCATTCTTGAAATGGAGGCACTTGGTCAGTTACCAGGTAGCTCAGTCTGGGACTGGGGACCATTATGATATGACTGTAAGATTGGTTCCTACTTGATCAAATGTGAGTGGAAGCCCTTTCAAACATGCATGTTGGATCAGTTCCTCACATGTGTTTGATGTAAGTGTAGAGCCCTTTCAAATATGCATGTTGGATTGGTTCCTCACATTTGTCGGATGTAAGTGCAGAGCCTTTTCAAACATGCATGTTGGATTGGATCCTTGCATGTGTTGGATATAAGTGTAGAGCCCTTTCGAACATGCATGTTGGATTGGTTCCTCGCATGTGTCGAATGTAAGTTTAGAGCCTTTTTGAACATGTATGTTGGATTGGTTCCTCACATGTGTCAAATATAAGTTTTGAGCCTTTTTGAACATGTATGTTGGATTGGTTCCTCGCATGTGTGAAATGTGAGCGCTAGGCCTTTTTGATAGGGTTGTGGGATTGGTTCCCACATGGTCTGATGTTAGTGCTGGACGTGCCTTTCTGATATGATTATAGGATTTGTTCCTACATGATCAAATATAAGTGCTAGGCGGGTAATTTTGACTTAGGGTCAGATATAACCGCTGAAGAAGACCTACATGGAGGCTAGGCCTACAACCAGCATGAAAAGGGTTGGCTTTGTAGAACTTCCTATGACAACAAGAATCAAGAGATAGCACCCGTGATGATGATCCAATAGAGATGTTCTAGAACCAGAGATGATCCAGATTGAGTGATGATCCAGATCCAGTTATGGTGATCCATATCGAGTGATGATCTAGATCCAGTGATGATGATCTAGATCGAGTGATGATCTAGATTCAGTGATGATGATCCTGATCGAGTGATGATCCAGATCCAGATGAAGATGACTTGAAGATGAAGATGAATTGAAGATATAGATGACTTGAAGATGAAGATGACAAGAACTCAATGATGATCCAAATGATACAGAGAAGAAGACTTGTGTTGATAAATTGTGTCGAGAGAATACCTTCCTAGTTAAGAGGGAGTGTTGATGTAATTGTAAATTTGGAATGTATTCATCCGTATATATTATGTATTGTACCCCGATGTTTATTCCGGGATGTTTTTGTAATGTAATTGAGTCATGTCATACCCCGATGTTTATTCCAGGAAGTTTCTATAATGTAAACAAGTCATGTCAAGTCATTGTGGGTAACCCTCCTATTGGTCAAGGGTTAAAGTCCCCACAATTGTGGTTCCCTAGGGTTATTAGACTATCCTAGAGAATTCGACCCTAGGTGAGTCATTGTAAGTCAGGGAAATAGTCCCCACCATTGTGTTAAGGATAAACCTCCTTATTGGTCGGAGGAGGAAAAGTCCCCACAAGTTGTGGGGCACTAGGGTTATTAGACACTCCTAGAGATGTCGACTCTAGTAAGTAATTGTTAAGTGAGGCTGACATGTTGGAGTGGGTTTTAGGTGAATGGAAGAATATAAATAGAGAGTGAGTCTCTCTATTTAACACACACACACACTCACTCATTGAGGGGAATGAGTGAGAGGAGAAGTTGCTGGGACAAGAGAGAGACTGTTGCTGTCAGGAGATCATCTTTATGTTTTTGGGTTTTACTTTTGGTGCTGATTCTATCGCTGAGGAAGTTGCAGGGTTTTCTCCTTTATGGTTTCCCCGAGGAAAATTCTTTGTGTCTCTTGTCTCTTGTGTTTATTGCTGTTCATGTTATTCTCTCAGTCAAAGATCCTAATATCATAATGCTATCTTGAATGATAAAAATCTAACACTCCATGGCTACGCTGCAACATTTTTCTCCCTTCGTGGTCTGTTAATGAAATTTTAGCATTTTAGTATGTAATCTAGAGCTGTTTGGAGGTTTTATCAGTTTATTAATGGAAATGTGGGTGCCATTATAGCTGTGGCCTTCTTGGCTTGTCTTAAGGTTAAGAAGAATGCCAAATTTCCTTCCTTCAAGTCTTGGTAAAGTGTTTGGATCCTGTAAGGATCGATTTAACTGCATGTAACAAAGGAATTTATTCTTAGCCCACTCTAAAATTTCATTTTAAGGTTTTCTTAATCAGTTAGAAAGTTGACTTAAATGTTTCCTGTTGTGCAGGCCGTTGAGGAAAAAAGGGAATCCAAAAGGAGTCAACCCTTGGCCCTCTACGCGTCTATCAAAGGTAAATTTATCTCTATGTCTACAATACTTAAAAATTATATTTCGTTTATATAGTGGGGTTTGTTAATAACTTCGTATCCCATTTTACAGGTGGATTTAGGTTGTTGTAGATGCTTTGGATGAGCTTAAATTCATCCTTATGGCCCAATATTTGGTTCTAAGGTAAGGGTTTACAAAGAATGCATTTTCTTTTTCTTTACACAAGTTACAATATATAATTCTTTGTTTTAATGATACAAAAATGTGAAATTGCAGGTTTCCAAGGAACTTACGGGTAAGAGCGGCGACAAGGCCACCTCCTCTCAAGCTCCAACCTTTTCTATGTAGAGGTGAGGGATTCACCCATACTTTGCTATAGGAAAAATATGTTTAAAACTTGATTATCCTATTTCTACTGATGCCCATAGGTCTTGTGCATGTGAACATTGGTGTGACGTGGCTTGTCCTGGACATTCGAATCATCCATCAGTCATAAGGTAAGACTCTTGAATGGGTTTGTGGTTTAAACTGGTTCCCCAATTGCTTTGACTTGCAGTTGATGGAAAGATAGGGATTTACAACTACTACGAAGATAAGTTTTGTTGTTAAGACATAACCTATATTGGCTTTGTACTTATATGAATTGGCTTATAGAGTGGGCTTCACAGCCGCGCATACTCGGAAAGTGTTTCATTTTACAATAGTTGTTATATATGAGAATATTGATTCTTGGCTAATAAATATTTTAATGTTCTGTATTTTAATGTTTTAAGGATTGATCTTGTAAATTCGATTTGCGAAGAAACTTTCCCCTACGGTCATGATTTGCAGATATAAAATTTTCTTTGATCGTTATTATAATTGTGAATCTTGAATCTTTAGTTGTCTATTGATTATGCTAGGATATTATGGTTCTATTGTTAATTTAGTTCTTTAACCAGATCAGTCTATTATGGGTATGGATTCCTGAAACAAAGACTGTTCATTCGTATTTGATTATGTTATTAAAGTCTGTAGATGTGATTTGTTGATTTACTATGTATTTTGTATTGTCACTGTATGATATTGATTTGGTAAATAAATTTTTTCTTCATTAAGATAGATTGATTACCGTTGATTTTAAAACACAGATCTATAAGTTGGGCATTTGTTTACTTAACTTAGATCCATGTTGTGATTTACCTAGGAAACCAACAATGTCTTATTTGATTTATTTAAGTGATTGTATTTACAAATAATTCATTTTTTCCCTTCATATCTAGTTTATTTGAATTATACTGAAAATGAAGCCTTTCGGCTTTACTCAGTATATCTACAATTACTTTTTTTCATAGTAGTTTAGTTAATTGTAATCCCTTCGTTCAATTTTATTTATTTATTAATATCTTTAGATATTCCCTAGACTGGGTGTAAATACCCAAAACAGAGACTAGATTTACTAAAATATATGTGTATTGTTTTTTTTAAGCAGAGATAGACTCTATTTAAAATACTTCGGCTCCTAGACGAAATAATTGATCTATACTTACCTAGATCTATTGTATTAATTCGTATATAATCATATCTAAATAACGCATTAGCAAGGGTAGTCTAGATAAGATCTATGATTTCCTACATTTTGTAAATAAATAACATTTTACACTAAGAACATATTATTGAATGTGATAAAAATATTAGGGATAGACACATCTTATAATTCTTAGTTTAAAATGCATTTTGAATTCAAATATACGCTCAGACTATAATTATCATTATCATTACTAAACAATTAATAAATTTAGTAAGGAACCTGTCACCACTATCAGGAAAACAAAACTAAAGCTACCGTTCCTCCCAACCAACTTGTATAGTAGCCAAATTTTACTTGCTAGAGAACCCCCAAGCCTATTTTATGACCCACAAGGATAGAGTCCGATCAATGTTCCATCTCTTTGCATCAACATATCATTTTGTTAAATTTGAGCATATAGATTTGTAGACAAACACACAACTCACAAAGAAGATCTCACAATTTACTCAACCATTGAAGAATGAAACAGTGCAAAAGGCTTGCAGTTGTGAATGCTTTCATTAATCAAAAAAGTAATGTAGATAATAATTACAATGATGTAAAATGGCTTTAATAGCCACAAGCAATTCAAATCCACATGAGGAAGTTCAAATTGATGACTCTACTTGACTGTAGGTAACCAAGACTTGTCTAAATCATAACCGGAGTTCTAAAACCCAACCAACTGTTACATTTAGTATTAAATAATGGTTAACTGACTGTGGTAGGTGAGAAAAGCGCCCCACATGTGTGCAATTAATTAAACCATTATTTAACTGAATGTAACTGACTCCTAACTTGGCTTGACTAGTCATCAACTGAAGTTAACTGACCTTGGTTGGTTTCGACACTCCTAGTTGCTTCCTAAATTGTAGGGATTGATCTCAGAGACTCCTAAACTTATGTAATTAAGTGCAATAAGTGGCAGTGAGCCTCAATTAGTGTTCCCCACACTTTGGTAACTGAAACATGTGCTCCAATTAGGTCAAGTTTAACCAATGGTGCTAATGACTATAAATAGATTGGATGGACTCCCGATTTAGACATGACTCCCGATTTAGACATATGACCAAATTTGGACAAGGGAGGATTAATAATCCTAACACATTTCCCCATCCATCTCCATTGTCCTGTTTATTTGATGGACATACTATTTTATAGTATTTTTCCTAGGACTTGGTCATTTATGAGCCTCCTTCTCTTTAGCACTTCACAAGGAGTCTTGACCTAATTTTGGGGAACATTCCAACTTCATCACTTGAGTTTTCACTCAACAACTTTCGCCATTTTTCATTTCCCCTTGTGGGTCAGTAAACACTCTTTCAACAACTACTTTAGTTATGTTTCCTCTCAGTATTTTAATTATTCAATAATAATAATAATCCTTTACATTCATTTTGACTTTATTGTCAAAATATAGCAAATAATAAATATTCCAAATAATAAATACTTAACAATTTTTTTGGTGTATTACATGATATTTCCTTCCCTTCCCTTTAAGAAAGACCTTTCGGTTCATTAGATTGATTGGATTACTACTTAATGACTTCAAAGAAACAAAATTACATAATCCATGTCTCTTCACAATGAAGTATCATCGAATAGTCCTGTGTATTCTAAAAAAATTTCTTCAAATCTTGGGCAATTTCACCACTTTCTACTGCAACCTATTTCTTGTAGACGGATGTTTGGAAATTCATTGAAAAAATCCCTGTACCTCAAAGGATTCAACTTTTGTATGGGGAAAACCCTTTGTACAAAGGGTGAGGTCACAACAGAATTTGAGCCCAATATCGGACGAATTTATTGTCTGAACTTCGATAGACATGTGTTTATTATTTGACAACCACGTTTTTCTTGTCGTCGGTGGGTCTTCATCGAATTCCGACTCCATTTCAAAACCCATCGACAATTTGACAGAGTATAAAGCTAATATGGAGAATTCATTCATCCATTAATTGTCGAATGCTTGAATTTTCCTTGTCGGACATAGTGTCGAATATATGACATATCAATGTCAAAAATCTGACATATCAAATCCGAAGATCCGTCATATCAATGTCGGATAGTCTACGACCAACACTTATCAGAAGCAAAAAATTTTGACTTCATATCTGTATGTAACATTAGAGATTCGACGTATATACGTACAAAAAAAAGAGAAATACTGACGACATTTTTCGTCGATCTTATGACATGATCGTTGGATATCATGGATGTCGCCAAAACATTTGTGTGGAGGATGCGCAACACGGGGTGAATGAATGAAGTGTTGCACGCACCATGCTGACACAGGTGACATCACAATGCAAATAGTACGGGAGATCATGAACGTCATCACGAATGAAGGAAGGAGGATTTGGGAGAAGGGAAATTCAAGACAATTAGAAGAAGAGTACATCAGATTAGACTCCCCAACCTAGGAACCTGTTGTGAATTTTGGTTTTGTACTACAGGAGGTACAAACCATAACAAACATGGAGTCTTATGTGCCCTGTGCGAGAGTTGTGGAACGTGCGTAAATCCTGTTAAGATCATGCAGGATGATGTTAATCTGGCCATGGGTGAGAGTTGAGGCAGATCGGTCTGGATATTTAGAGCATGCCAACATGATTTTTTTCATCATGAAAAAGAGTGACTTGGACGATGAGACAGATCATTCCTGTAGTATATGCAATCACCAACTTATCTTTGACTTCATTCATCTTAGGAAAGAAATTCAGAGCTGCGAGAGCCTCCAAGATAATTTCCCCCTATGCAAACAGGCTGATAAGATGGACTCCACCAACAAGAGTGAGCCTTGCGACGCAGACTATAGAGAGTTAAATATGATGTGGATATTTAGAAGCGCCAGCTTCGTTGACTCAAGGGAGAAGTGGGGAAACATTTTCAACAGGTTGCAGAGGACCTCCATGAAGTGAGATCGATTCAAAGGGAGCAAAAGGATGCTGATAAATCCCGACATCAGGAGAAATCCCATGCCATCTAGGAGCTTGCAAATAGACTGACTCATGTCAATATTCAGGTAGGAACTATGGCCTTCGAAGCCTGAGTGCAAAATGAAGTAGCCAGCCAGAACATTGTTGATGGAAACTAGGGTTCTGGGAGCTCTCTAAAGAAATAAACATGTCTTTATGTTTTGTTTTCTACTAATGGGACAATATGTCTATTTATTTAGTAATATATCCATTAGTAACTTAGATTCTCCTTTTTTTAACTACTGTGAATTCCATGAAGAAGACAATGCCAGATTCTCCTTTTTTTTACTATTGTGAATGCCATGAAGAAGACAATGTTAGTAAGTACATAAGTTATGCCTTACATAATTAAGTACATAAGTTACAGAAGCGATGTTGAACTTTGTATTTCAAGAATAATTCAAATGGTACTAATATCTTGGCACATAAACTGTTTCTTATTATATTGATAATAATGGATGCCAAACTAATATGAGATATCTGAATATATTGTCACCATATACTTCTTGAGATAGATATGAAATTTGATCATAGTGTTCCTTGTCATCGTTTGGTTTCTATTGTTGCAAGTCTTCATTTAATTCATTCTTGGCACACCTAAGCAACATTTGTTTGGTAAATCATTTGATAAATTAAATATGAGTATGATGACTTACTACAACCATCACTATCATTCATTATGCATGCATCTAAGATAGATCTGATACAAATTGTCTCTTTGTTACCTTTTAGATATGTCTTCATTATGTTATATTTTTATCATTTAAGCTAACATTAACTTAGGACCTTAACTGAGAGAATAACAAGCACATCAATCAAAAACATAAGATAATGAACACAAAGATTTTCCTCGAGAAAACCATAAAGGAGAAAACCCCGCAACTTCCTCGGAGATAGAATCAGCACCAATAGCAAAGCCCCAAAAATAGTAAGATGATATCTCGATAGTAGTATCCTCTTTCTCTCTAGCCCCAACAACTTCTTCTTCCTTAGCTATATGCTACAACTGAGTGTGAGTGAGTGTGTGATAAATAGAGAGGCTCACTCTCTATTTATACTAATTCCCAACTTCACAATGACTCATTAGGGCCGACTTCTCTAGAAGAGTCTAATAACCCTAGGGCCTCGCAACTGCAGGGACTTTAACCCTTGAACAATAGGAGGGTTACCCACAATGACTTGACATGACTTGTTTACATTATAGAACCTCCCAATAGGAACATCGGGGTATGAAATGACTCAATTACATTACAAATACTTCCCGGAATAAACATTGGGGAACAATACATGAAATATACAAGTGAATACATTCTGAAGTTACAAATACATCAACACTCCCTCTTAACTAGGAAGGTATTCTTTTGACACAATTTTTAGTACTAGTCTTGTTTTCTGTAACGACTAGATCATCTCATCATCTTCATATTCAAGTTGTCTTCATCTTCAAGTCTTCTTCATCTTCAAGTCTTCTTCATCTTCAAGTCATCTTCATCTTCAAGTCTTCTTCATCACGGGATCCGGGGCATCACCAAATCTGGATCATCACTTGATATGGATCATCATCAAGTCTGGATCATCATCACTGCTGGATCATCATCACTATATCATCATCAAATATGGATCGTCACTTGATCTGGATCATCATCAAGTCTGGATCATCATCACATCTAGATCATCACTTGATTTGGATCATCATCAAGTCTGGATCATTATCATCGGTGCTATCTCAGGATGGTGCTATCTCTTGATGGTTCTCGTCATATTAATTTCTATAGAGCCAACCCTTTTTCATGCTGGTTGTAGGACTAGCATTCATGTAGGTCTTCAACGCTTATATCTGACCCTGAGTCAGAATGTCCTGCCCAACTCTTACATCTGACCTCATCTTGTCAAAAAGGCATGCCCAACACTCACATCTGACCTCATATTGTTAGAAAGTCCTAGCACTCACATCTGACCATTCGTAAACACATCATGCCAGAATGGCTCAGCACTTATATTCGACCATGTGTGAACACACCGCATTAGAAGGGCTCTGCACTTACATCCAACCATGTGAAAACACACTGCATCGGAAGGGCTCTGCACTTACATCCGACCATGTGTGAACACACAGCATCGAAAGGGAACTGCACTTACATCTGACCATGTGCAAACACACCGCATCAGAATGGCTCTCAGTCCCAGATTGAGGATTCCTGGTAACTTACCAGGTGCCTCCATTCTCCCAGAGAATGGCATCATCCCTTATATCTGATTAAGTGGGAACACATCCCTCAATCACATTAGAATGGCCCTGCACTTATATTTGATCATGTGACATTACATCCCTCAGTCATATCAGAATGGCCCTCAGTCCCAGACTGAGTATTCTTGGTAACTGACCAGGTGCCTCCACTCCAAGAATGGAATTCAGCACTTATATATGATCATGTAGGAACCAATCCTCTCACCATGACAGAATGGCTCAGCCCTTACATTTGACCATGGAAGGAACCTAATCCTCTCACCATGTCAGAATGGATCTAGGTCTCATCATTTCCCCTTTGAGGGAACCTTGATATAGAGAACACCAAGCTTCTCCCTGAAGTATTCAAACTTCACTCTGGCTAATGGCTTCGTCAACACATCAGCTATCTATTCATCTGTTGCAACATACTGGAGCTTCACTGCTCCTCTCTGCACCATATCCTTGATATAGTGATACTTGATCTCGAGATGCTTCGACTTGTCATGGAACACTGGGTTCTTCGACAAATTCACACAACTCTGGTTGTCACAAGATATACAAGTAGCATCCAACTGGAGATCAAATAAATCAAATAGTAGCTTTCTCAGCCACACTGCCTCACAACTAGTTGAACAAGCTACGACATACTTTGCTTTAGTTGTACTCAGTGCCACATAGGACTGCTTCCTGCTAAACCAAGAGATCATACCTGATCCCATACTGAAGCATCATCTTGAAGTGCTCTTCCTATCGATGGCACTGCCTACCCAATCTAAATCAACATAACCCTCTAGGTTAATCTTCTTATTTTCCTCGTACTTGAGCCCATAATCAACTGTACCCTTCAGGTACCTCAGAATATGCTTTGTAGCAATTAAGTGAACATGTCTCGTATCTTTCAAGAACTAGCTCAAGGTGTTCACAACAAAGAAAATATATGGTCTCGTGTTCGTCAGGTACATCAAGGACCCAATCATTTGAAGATACATCGTGGCATCAAGAACTTCTGATGAAGCATCACTCAATAGCTTTAGGTTCGATGCCATAGGTGTGGTTATGGCCTTGCAGTCCATCATCCCAAACCTCTTCAGGATCTCTACTGCATACTTCCCTTGTCCGAGGAAGATTCCATCTGTATTTTGCCACACCTCCATGCCTAGAAAATAAGGCATCATACCCAAGTATTTCATTTCAAACTCAGCAAAAAGCTTCCTCTTTGTATCAAAAATCAACCCATCCATACTTCTTACAAATAGATCATCCACATATAGTAGGAGTATCACTGGGTTACCTTTTTCAACCTTGTAGTAAAGGTTGGAATCTGCTTTAATTTTGGTAAATCCCAAATTGGATAGAAATCCATCAATTCTACCATACCATGTCTTGGGTGCCTGTTTCAAACCATATAGGGATTTCTTCAATCTACACATATGAGACTCCCTGTCATGTGTCTCAAAACTGAGTGGCTGCTCCACATACACTTCCTCTTCCACTACACAATTCAAGAAAGCAGTCTTGACATCCATCTGGTGTATCTTCCATTTCATCACTGTAGCCAGAGCAAGTACTGATTTGATGGAAGTGTATCTGGCTACAGGTGCAAAAGTTTCTTCATAATCTATTCCTTCTTTCTGGGAGAAGTCACGAGCCACAAATCTTGCTTTATATTTCTCTATGCTACCATCTGCATCATGCTTGATCTTGTAGATCCATTTGGAAGTTACAATGGACTTCCCTTCTGGTCTTGGGACAACATCCCAAACACCATTCTTCATGATCGATTGATACTCTTCAATCATAGCATCCTTCCATTCTTTCCTTTTTGCCGCTTCTTCATAGTTGGAAGGTTCTTTATCAATAATGTCACATAGCAGGGCTACATAACTGGAGCAAGACCTAGTTTTCTTCCTTCCTCTATGTGTTTCTTTTGAAGCTCCATATATTTCTGCACCTTGGATAATTTCACGTACCTAAGCAAGTTTCCTCTTATGAGGATTCTTCTCCTGAGGTGGATCCACAGGTTCTTGAGGTTCTTCTAATTCTCAATATTCTTCTTGAATTTCTTCGTTCATGGTTGTTTCATGAATTCTGGGTGCTTTTGTTTCTTCAGATTCTTCAGCTGGTCTCTTCCTAGATTTGATGTAGGCTGAATCTTTGTCAAATGTTACATCTCTGCTGATGTCAATCTTCTTGAATCCTGGGAATTATATTCTGTAATCCTTCGAGCTTTCAAAGTATCCCACAAATATACCCTTCTTTCCTGAAGGATCTAACTTCGTCCTCTTTTCTTTTGGAATATGTATGTATACAGGACAGTCGAATATTCTGAGATGGATGACTTCTGGTTTCTTGCTGGAGAAGACTTATTTAGGTGTCTTGTTCTTGAGTACTCTGCGTGGAGTATGGTTCTATACATATATTGTTGTTCTGGCATCTTCTGCCCATAGATGCATGGGAAGATATTGATCATGAAGCATGGAGGCTTTCTGCTTCCATGATCGTTCTATTATTTTTTTCTGCAATCCCATTTTGTTGTGGATTATATGGAGTGGATAACTCCCTCTTAATCCTTGAGTCTTTGCATAGCTCTTTGAATTAATTTGATGTGAATTCTCTGCCATTATCTGATCGAAAGGTCTTGATATTATTTTCAGTGTGGTTCTCGATCAAGGCTTTGAATTCCTTGAACTTGATGAATACTACATCTTTGTTCTTCATAAAGTATATCCATGTCTTTCTAGAAAAATCATCAATAAAAGAAACATAGTATACATACCTGCTTAGTGAACTGGATGACATTGGACTGCATACATTGGAGTGGATGATTTCGAAGATTCCTTTTGCCTTGCTCTCGCTATTTGGAAATGTCTTCTTTTGCACATACTTTGTGTTCTTCCCTTTCACACATACTTTGCATACGCCTTCATATTTTGTCTACATTTCTGGGAGACCTTCAACAACTTTGCTTGCAAGGGATAGTACTCTGTAATGCACATGTGCAAGCCTTCTATGTCAAAGTTCATTTGGTTCTACCGAGTAATGAACAAAAGCTTGTTCTGGTTGGCCCTTCAATTTGTATAGTCCTCCTTCTTGTTCCCCAATCACTACTGCATCATCAAAAGACTTTTCCTTTGGCCACATGAGTACTTGACCATCTACAAATGCAACCCTCATTCCTATTGCATCCAATGTAGATATGGAGAGGAGGTTCTTCTTTAGTATAGGTACAAACAATACATCTTTCATTTTGATAGAATTTCTAGAGTCTAGCTTGTATGAGGATTCACCACTACCTTTTATTGGATACTGGTAGTCATCTCCAAGTTTCACCTTGTGAGGTGATTCATGTTCAGATAGTTTCACAAAGGATTCCTTGAATCCAGTCATATGTTTGGAAGCACCACTGTCTATAATCCAATCATTGCTGCCATGTGTGATAGTTCCCGTGAGAGCGGAGATCAGAACATATTATTCATCACTTGAAGAATCATCACTATCTTGTCTGGTTCTCTTTGTGGAAGATTCATCATCCTCTGCAGCATGAGCATGATGTCTTCTCTTGTTTCCCTTCTTCTTGTGAGAGCTACTTTTGTTTCTGGGACAATCTCTAGCAAAGTGTCCTCTTTCATCGCATGTATAGAAAATGTACTTAGACATATCTCTAGGATTTCTAAAGTTATTCCTTTGGTGAGAGTGCTTACCTTTGTGGTGGCTAGTTCTGGTTTTCTTGGATTGTATTGTGAGAGGTTGATCTTCACTTCCCATCTTTTCTTCTCGTGCTACTATCCGAGATTCTTCTTGAGAGAATTCTTCCCATAGTCTACTGAACTTTACTAACTTCTTTCTGGCACAGATCCCTTGAATGAATGAGTCCCATGTCCTAGGAAGACCATTCAAGGTGGTCATCACAATCTCAGCATTCTCCACTTCTTCATCTACTACTTCAAGTTGTTCTTTGATCTAGGAGACCCTTGTGAAGTATGACTGTATGGTTTCCGCATTCTGGATCTTCACATTCTTCAACTGGTTCCTCAAGGTCATCTTTCGACTTATGTTCTTTCCTTCAAACAACTTGGTTAGGGCATCAAACATAGATTTAGGTGTCTTTAGGGAGGACACCTATGGTATGAGGTGATCCTTGATTGAATTAGCAATAATCCTCTTAGCCATAACCAACTTCTTCTTATGTAAGGCCTTATCCTCATCTCCCTCTGGGACTGGAATCTCCTCATTGATGTAGGAGTCCAACTCATTTTCTTCCAGGACCAGGGAGATCCTATACTTCCAGTCTCGGAAGTTATCATCCCCCTCAAGCTTTTCATCAAGCCTTGCATGATGAGACATCTTAACTGATAACCTCAAATGGAAATACAAAATATTTAGATCTTACTAGGTTAAGATGTCGGATCTGGATCTAGAGCTGAATTTTTGCAGTGTTGGTACAGGAGAATTTTAGGGTTTGAATTTCCCAGAGTTCTGTCCAACCAAAATCTTTGATATTGATCTCTAAAATTCAATTTCGAGGAGGAGATCAATCCAGGCCCAGGCTCACTCAAAAATTCCACTTCTGTGGAAATCCCTAATTTCCAGCAGTAGTGTTGAGTCAAAAACTGAAAATGCTCAGAATCAGATTCTACTTCAATAGAAAGATGTGCCCTGGGGAGGAGAGTTAGCCCAACCTTCTTTTGCTGAAAATATGTGGAGAGAGATCGAAAAAGTAGGAAGCCCTAGTTTTCGCAGTTGCATAGTGTCTTCTTCTCAGGGTAGCTCTGATACCATGTTAGATTTTTATCATTTAAGATAGCATTTACTTGTGATCTTAACTGAGAGAATAACAAGCACATCAATCAAACACATAAGACAATGAAAAGAAAGATTTTCCTTGGGGAAACCATAAAGGAGAAAACCCCGCAACTTCCTTAGAGATAGAATCAGCACCAATAGCAAAGCCCCAGAAATAGTAAGATGATATCTCGACAGCAGTAGCCTCTTTCTCTCTAGCCCCAGCCACTTCTTCTTCCTTAGCTATGCACTACAACTGAGTGTGAGTGAGTGTGTGATAAATAGAGAGGCTCACTCTCTATTTATACTAATTCCCGACTTGACAATGACTCACTAGGGCCGACTTCTTTAGGTGAGTCTAATAAACCGAGGGCCCCACAACTGTGGGGACTTTAACCCTTGAACAATAGGAGGGTTACCCACAATGACTTGACATGACTTGTTTACATTATAGAACCTCCCGATAAGAACATCGAGGTATGACATGACTCAATTACATTACAGATACTTCCTGGAATAAACACCAGTGAAATATTCAAGTGAATACGTTCCGAAGTTACAAATACATTAACACATTACTTCACTGTTGGAAATTCTTGTAAGGCATATTGGTTGACTATTTCAGTTGCAGCCTAAGCACTTTGATTTCAAAAGTATATCACCTTGAAAAACATCTCCTCTAGCTAAATATTGTGCAATGCATTAGATAAAACAAATTATCGTTTGGTAAGTTATGAATGTTATTGGAATTTTATCTTTGGTTCCTAGTCATATAGAGCACAAGTGTGAAGATAATCTAAAGTTGGCTTATGATTTTGGAAGTAGTACTAGCTCATGATCGTTGTTAGTATTGAAAGGAATGTCTTTGGTTTGATAAAATGTTATTTACAATGAGGTAATGCTTGAGAATATAGTTTCTTTGAACTAAATTGGTCTTATAGTCAACACAATAGGATCTAATTTGTGGATTAATTAAGAAAGACTTACACCACAAGCTAACTCTTTATTAGGTCAATCTTCGTATTTATAAACAATGGATGGCATAAAACTTGATATTATACCTTTTAATTGATGTTTTCTATTGTTTTATGCTAATTCAACCATACTTATGAGAAAACACCTTATATGATATTTTTTATATTGGTGTCTACTCATACAAGCATACATTAGGATATGTACAATGCTAGGTTATAACAGCTTGGAGCTTCTACACATAATGGAAGCATTTGAGTGTTATTTGATTTCTCATACCAAAGTATGTTTGGTATCTATGATTGTAAAGGGATAGAAGCATAGGTTCTCATATTTTCCAAAGTATGACATGTACATTTTCCATTATTTCTACTAGGATGAAGTGAGTGACTATGTATTAATTCTGCATGAATCAAACATAATATTTGTATATTAGTTCTATATGAATCAAATATTATAAACAAAATATTACCTATTTGTAAAGAGTGCATATTTGTATCAATGAAAACAATAAAACAACTTATGAAAAGAAAAACCACATAAGCTTGCAACTAGAACAATTGGTAGCTTTTGAATATCGTTTTCTGTAGTCCTTAGTAGTTCCAGGTGAGATGTTTGGCTGTGTTGCAGCAGAGTCTATTGGTGAAACAACTACTCCGATGATAAAAGGATGAGTATGCCAGACATTGCAGAAAGATGAACCTTGAGTTTGATGATGATTTGAAATGCATTTTTAATGACGATAATACATAAAAAATTGTTCCTCGTATACGTATTATGAATGAAGAGGGTCCTAAAGAGGAATCACAATACCAAAATTCTGAAGATGATGTATTTTTGAAGAAAATTGAAAGTAACATGCTTACAAAATTGGCTCTCAGGGGAATTCCATATATTAATCAAGTTTTTACCAAGTATGGAAAAATCAACAAGTTTGATGAGAATGATGGATTTAATCCTAAGACAGAATGGATGCTAGATATATAAGGTGTAAATATGTTAGCTATGATGTTCCATGGAGATGTGGATGCTACTAGGACAACAAGTAATCACTTGATTGAGGTTATTGAAGTGCTTGGAATTGAGAACCATGTTTCAAAGAGAACTTGTTGCACAAATAATGATGGTGCCCACTTTGATATGAAGAGACAAGGTGTACATCCATACAAACAAGTAACCGACTGTATATTCATGTTCCTGAGATGTTCTTCATGTTCCTCTTCTATCTTGGAATAAATAGTTATGTCATCCAAAACTACTATAATGAATATATCCAAAAATTCTTTGAATACACTGTTCATCCAACACATGAATGTAGCTAGAACATCCATCAATACAAAAGGTACTATCATATATTCATAGTTCCCACACCTAATCTTGAAGGTAGTATTACTGATACCTTCGAGTCTTGATGTGTACATGATAGTAAGCTGACCTTAAGTCAATCTTTGAGAAAATTCTAGCTCCACACAACTAAAAAAACAAATCATTGATCCTTAACAATGGATACGTATTCTTAGTAGTAGCCTTGTTTAGTTGTATGTAATACAAACACAACCCCATTGTTCCATATTTCTTTTGTACAAATAGAGAAGGTTCTCCATATGGTGAAACACTAGGGCGTATATAACCCTTCTTTAACAACTCTTCCAATTGGATTTTCAATTCTTTCAGTTGTGGGGTACTCATTCTATGAGGATCTCTAAAAACTATCCTTGTTCTTGATACCATGTCGATTGTAAATTCAATGTCTCGTTTAGGAGGTGTCATAGGAACTTTTTGGAACGCACCTTGAAATTTTTGCAACACAGGAATTTCCTCAATGTGAGGCTCCATATCAGTGGATAATTCTTCCACATGGATCACATTCAATTGGTATCCATTCCTGATACATTTCTTCATTTGTATGGTTGAGATTTGTGTTACTAAAATCGACCTTGGAATTCCTTTAACCTAAATGATTTTACCATCCTCATCTAGTCACATCATACTTTTATTATGATAGTCAAGAATAGCATGATGCAATTCTATCCAATCCGTTCTAATAAACACGTCATATGGATCAAGAGTAATGATATCCAAGTCATATTTGATATGACACCCATTCATTTCCAAACAACAATTTTTAACCAAGGTAATTTTCCTTTTCATCAAGGTAACCAAATCTCTACAATTTACCCATACGGCCAATATCTCTCCCAACCTTGTATCATTAAAAAGCTACAATTTAAAAACCTACAAATGTATGGAAAATACATTTAAAGACTAATTTTGGTACCTATTAGTGGTTGGTAATGCCCTTTCATGGAATTACCAATTTCCCTAGTACCTTCATCTAGACCATGAATGGATTCTTCTTTCTACATGTTAGATGATGTTTACAGTATTGGATCAAAGGTTTATTGTATTGGATGAATACTACTTACTTGCATGACTGTTTTTCATTAACCCAAGGCCTTCTTTCTCTTAATATTATTCACGATAAAAAAATTTGAGAATCAGTAGGTTATGCTTTCCTATAGTTTTTAAGCCATGCGGAAGCCCAGATGGATTTGCAAAATTACAATGGTGTGCAGATGCTAAATGCTGAAAAAGTTTACAGTATAAATGTTGAGCACTAGTTGTCAAAGGTAGTCAAAGATTGATTATATGGACAAAGGATGATGATGAGATGTGGCAAGAATGAAATTGGATGTGGGAATTGGAGGCATTGGAACACCTAATGAGCCAAACGACCCATTATGTGGTCATTTGTGCCTTCATGATAAATGAAGTCCACATACTTGGTAATAAAGGTAATTAGATGATGTGGATGGCTTGAGAATACCATGCACTTGAAAAAGAATCCTTTTTACCCACACATTAGATGGTTTAATAGGATTGAATAAATGAAGATGATGTGGGAATTTGGGGTCTTAGAACCCTTGGGGATGACCCTAGAGAAAAAGAAGATGAAGGCACTCACACCATATATGTAGGAGAACAATCCCTAAAGGCATATAAAACAAGCCTTAAATAACACCAAGTTTGACAATTAAATTTATAATTCAAAGACAAAATAAAACATTAAACTACCCTCTCGCCTTATTGAAGTCGTCTCAAATTTAAATAAAAACGAAAATCCTTCATGACAGATCAACTCAGAAATTAATGGAAACCACTATAAATACCCAGTGCACTTCATTAAAAAATTATATATTTTGAGTTCTCTGAAATAGCGAACTGTCTGAGGAAATTCGGTTGCTATATGAGGAAGTTTGTGGAGGACAGACGGAGCTCTGATTTCGATGGTTTCAAGAAAATTTCAAGGGTTGTAGAAGCAACAACACTGGGGAAATTTCATGATGAAGATGTTGTGAAGGTTGACCATCACCCCCAAAATTACGTCAATTACACATCCAACCAAAATCACATAATTAAAGAGATTGTAATTTTCCGTTGGATGTTGTGTATTGCTACCATGGTTAAAATAACCATAAATCATAGCCTTGGTCAATGACCAGAGAATGTTTCTTGGTTTGAATTGATGGTACTGGTGTAGTTTTATGTCAACGATACTTTCGGATTCCATGGTTCAAGATTATTATATCATCACACCAAATTCAAAGCGTTATTCCATAGAGGTTCCCTTCTTGGATGTGCAATCTATTTAGAGGAGGCACATTACTAATACAAGGGATGTCAGTAGATCTTGATGCAGGTGTGTGTAGGCCTTGTTTTGTACTAGCAGAGTCCATGATAGAATTGACATGGAAGGTCATGTTGTAGATTGAAATTTTACTTTACAACCCTAAAATGTTGGATATATGTTACACTACTACCGGAAGCTGGGATGATGACTAAAAATTCGAGTAGTGATGAGAGGAAGGGGAGTAAAAAAATCATAGTATAAATCTTGCAGGAGATAGATTGGATCCTCAATCAAGAGAAATATATGTGGCATTGGAAAAATGTCTAGGAGATGAAGGATGCATGGTATGTGGTTAAGACAAATTCTGTGTTTCCAGAAGCCAAGAAGGAGCTGATTGAAAACATGCTTTGTAGTCACAGCGAGAAGCTGACCATTGCTTTTTCTCTTATCAGTGCAAGCCCTGGAATTTCGGTCTAAGTAGGAGTAAGCTACTCTTGTATCAAATGGACCCTCTTTCCAGCCACAAATCTGATGATAATTTGGAAGAAATTTCATGCATGGGCATAACTATACCATGTGCTAGGATCCATGCATATGGAGGAACAATGCTTATACATATGGGTATTCCCCAATTCTAAATTTATCTAGATCATTATGGTTTCAATCGGAATTTGCTTTCATATCCAAGATTGTGAAGTGAGAAATTTGCAAAAGATGAAAACCATTTCTATCGTTTTAAGGATGTGTTATTACAGAGATTAGTATTGTTTCTAGTTATAAAAGGCACAAACCATAACCTTATTTAATGTGAAAACTACCAACTTGAGCATGGTCCTTCCCTAATTTAATAGTTTTGGTCTATTCTTCGTTTATGTGTTCAAGATAATGACTTATTTGGAGAATAAAGAGATTTAATATGGTCTTTGAAGAGAGTGTGTATCATCTTTTCGAGTTTAACTATCATGTCAGCATCTTTTTGAGTTTAAATATACTAGTAAATTGACATCTTGATTCTTAATGTGGACTTCATATGTTTTAAAATTGAGTTGAGAAAAGGAGGTTATGTGATGAATGTGTGCAATCCATGTGAGCTCCTTTCTTTGGTACAAATCTTTAAAGAAGGATTCTCTAGCTATAAATAGGAATTCCTAACATTCAGTTATGGCATCCTCTTTTCTCTTTGGTTGTAGATAGCTTCTCAATTCATCCAATTTCCATATGATGAAGGGTGAAACCACACGTGAAGAGAAACACATCATCTTTTTGTCAAATTTGAAACCTATTATTTTACTCTTTCATAATACAGTCCTTAATACCTGAATGAGAGTTCATAAGAAAATCATTTACCAAATTCAATTTACCAACTAATAAAATCATTTACCAATTCACCATGGGGTAATCATGTGATGAGTTCTCTATTTGTGCAGGTTGTTATCTCACCCATTCATATGTGTTCATAGAATAAAATTCACCCTAAATAAAATCTAACAGATTAATTTTTTGCAAAATCATTTTTCCATTTGCAACATTGAATCATTCATAAAATTTATAGAGTAATATGGGGTTGAATGGAAGGTATTTACTGATTTTTGGGGCATTGTAACCTCTCAAAAACCTCTGCGGCCTCTTCTATGTGGCCTCTCGACCTCTGTGACCTTCGAGACCTTGAAGACCCTTACAAAATCTCTTGTCGAAAACGCAGACCCAAGATTGGTAAGGTAATTGAAAAACAGTCTCTTGCTTAATTCTGTGACCTCCGGGCTCTATGCTTGGTGAGGTAAGTGAAAATGGATTCGCATGGTAAGGGAGGTAAGTGAAAATGCATTTGTGTGGCTGGGAAGGTAAGTGAGTTTGAAATTTTAGGTTTGTTTGTTATGTTTTATATTTTTATTTTAAATATTAAATATGCTTATTAATTTTTATGTTTTATGTAATGTTTTTTTTATATATTTAATATTTAATGTTTTATATATCTAATTTATTTTTTTATGTAATGTTTTATATATATATTTAATAAGGAAAATCAACCTAATAAGGATGGTGATGGTGATCACCATGTTGATCTCATATGAAATGATGATAAAGATGATGATGATGATGATGGCAACGACGACGACAATGATGACAATGACGATGACGACGAAGATGATGATGCTGCTGCTGTTGATGATGATGATGATGGTGTTGATGATGATGACGCTGATGATGATGATGATGATGCTGATGGCGATGATGATGATGTTGATGGCGATGGAGACCATGATGATGATGATGATGATGTTGATGACGACGATGACGACGATGATGATGATGGTGATCACCATGTTGATCTCATATGAAAAGATGATGAAGAAGATGATGAAGAAGATGATGATGATGATGACGACGACGACGACGACGATGATGACAATGATGATGATAATGATGTGGACGACGACGATGACGATGATGTTGATGATGATGATCCATATATATGACGACAACGATGATGATGATGACGACAATGATGATGGTGTTGATGATGATGACGATGATGATGATGATGATGATGATGCTGATATGATGTTGATGATGACAATGATGATGATGATGATGATGTTGATGGTGATGACGACCATGATGATGATGATGGTGATCACCATGTTGATCTCATATGAAATGATGATGAAGATGATGATGATGATGATGAGGATGATGACAATGATGATGATGATGATGATGACGATGATGAAGGAGAAATAGGTCTTCTAGTGGGTCATCTGACTCTAAAGGATCCAATCAGGGTCAAAGAGATTGATCACTATTCATCTCAAATTTGAAGAATCTCCCTTCACTTGTTGTTGCAAATCCGATGAACGATTGTCGATGAAGCAACAAGAAGACTCATCGAAAAACCTACACTGATGAAAGTCGAAAAATCGACGATGTTGCAAGATGACAAAAATAAATCGAAAGGTACAGTACTTATCATCATTGCAATCCGACAAAAACGTACATTACGTCGGATGTCATCATATTCTGTGATCCATAGATAACTCAAATTCCAATTTGATCCCTATGAGCATGATCCAGATATGTTTTTGTTATAATTATTTAGTTCAATATAAAACTGTAATTATTTAAAAAAAAATTAAATATAAAATTTGAAAAAAAACTTACATTTCAAAGAATTCCTAATTTTTTTATACCTTGTAGATTAAGAATTAAGATAAATCTATATTCATATATTTCTATTTAAATGTTAAATGTATTTTAGCTTTACTTTGTTTTATTAAACATAATAGAAACATTGTTAATTGTGTCTAGTTTTAGCTAGGTTTAGTGATTGAATGATAAAGTGTTATTTTTATAATACAAATTCTAGTTTTATAAATAATATGATCTTTATTTTAAATATATAACAGACTATAAAATATTTTATGTAAACTATTTATAAATAACATATCTTTATTTTAAATATATAACAAATTATTAAATATTTTATATAAACTATTATTAAATATTTTATATAAAATATTATTAATGTTTTTTAGTAAAAAAAAAATGAGTATTTTAAAATGCTAATATTTAAAGTTGTGATTAATTTAAGGAAAATTAAAAATAGGTTAAAAAATTGTATAATTACATGAAAAGTTGCAATTTTTATTTAGTGTGATCTTAAATAAGTTTTAATTTCTTATTAGAAGTGTAGAAGGCCATGTATATTGTGTTCGATAGGTAGTCAACTGCACATTAGTTTTACGTGATCATAATTTTTTACTTTTACATATATTTTTATGGTAGTTTTACTTGATCATAATTTTTTACTCTTACATATAGTTATGTCGTTGGCTTATTTTGTTTATTTTTTTCTTAATTTTAAACTTGATTTATATAGTTTTATGTAATTGGCTTATTTTGTTTATTCTTTTTCTTAATTTAAAACTTGATTTTTTTAGGATATTATTGGTTCATCATTTAGAAACATTATTGTTCAAGAAACATTATTGCTTTAGAGTTACTTGCATATCCATGATTATTGTGTGAGATGCTTGCATATGCTAATTTTTGGATAGCTTGGTTTAGTATTTAAATACATTGACATTGGCATCATTTAATGCATTGACAATGTCACTTTGGTCATCTCCACCATGCATTCATAGCCACCTCCTTTGTCACTGCAATCTAGCCTTGCCAAAGCTCTAGCTAACAATGCACCATTTCCCATTCCTTTTCCATTGCCATCCATCCTAGCAATGCAAGATCGCAACCATCTTTGTCACTAGGAATCTAGCCTTTTTGGAGCTTCAACTAGCACTACACCACTACCACTGCCTTTTAAGAGCAAGGAGTTTCTTATATTAATGGATTGCCACAACCGATCTTTCCTTCCCTTCCCTTCAAGCCTAATACCTTTTGGATCATTTGATTGATTGGATTACAACTTCAGGACTTCAAAGTAGCAAAATTTCATAATCCATGTCTCTTTAAAGTGAAGTATCCTCGGATAACCTCAAGGATTGTTAAACTTTTTCTTCAATTCTTGGGAAATTTCACCACTTTCTACAGCAACCTACTTGTTGTAAATGGATGTTTGGAAATTTGGGGAACAAATCCTTGTACCTCAAAGGATTCATCTTGTTTATTGGGTAAACCCTTTGTGAAAAGGGTGAGGTACCCAAATTATCCATATGTCGGACCAAGGAAATGACAAAAGGAGGAGAGGCTACATTGCCAGCACCATAAAGATGTTACATGGCATGGATTATTCTGCAAAATGTTCTCACCTTGCACCATAAAAATGTTACATGGCATAGATTCTTCTGCAAAATGTTCTCACCTTGCACCCGAAAAAATGTTACATGGCATGGATTCTTCAACAAAATGTTCTCACCAAGGAAATGACAACAAAATTCTTTTGCAAAATGTTCTTACCAAGGCAATGACAATAGGAGGAGATGCACCAAGGCAATGACAAAAGGAGGAGAGGCTACATTGTAAGCACCATAGAAATGTTACATGGCAGAGATTCTTCTGCAAAATGTTCTCACCAAGGCAATGACAATAAGAGGAAGCAATGACAATAAGAGGAGATGCATTGTTGCAAGCACCATAGAAATGGTGCATGGAATAATATTTGCATTTGAATCAAAGTTGGTATAAGATATTGTGTTTTTAGTTTAGATTTATATAATTAAGACAGTCAGAACAAATTTATACATTATTAGGTGTCCAGGTACCATATCTTTTTTTGATGTATATAATCTATGACACCACTACTATGCTTTGGATATTTGTGTATCGAAGTCTTTCCTCGACCACATTTAGACGTGAAATGATCTGGGAGGAAATTAAACAACTAGAAATCATACACCTAAAAAGGTAGAGCAATATAGAACATATGGGTCAAGGTAGAGCAAGATAGAACATATGGACCCAATTGCTTCCTTTTAACTCATGAAAATTGACACAAATGAATATAAAAAAATCGTCATGGTGACTCTGCATTGGAGGGAGTCCCAGAAGAAACAAATAAGAAACACCTCTTGAACCATGAACACTGCCAGAACTCCTAGTCTCGCTTCGACTGATTTAAAAGTAGTGATATCCTGGATATTCTGGAATGGCCTCATGTGTCTAAATCTTCTTTGGTTTAGGCTTTGTAATGCATGGTTTCACTGTAGTTGGATTGACCGGAGGTGGAGAACTCATCGGTTGCACAGGCGTGAATACAAAATTAGGATTAGGGACTTAAGGTAGTGCTAGAACCTATGTACACTAGCATACTGGGATGAGATGTGATCACTGTGAATCAACCTTCTTTCTATCATGAAAAGACATCCCATCTACTATCAACTACCCTCAATGCTTTTTAAATGTGGGAATTCTATTATGTGGAAACATAAATTATTGAAACAAAGACATCACAAGCCCCAATTTTTTTTGTTAAGATTAGTGCCTTTCATTGATAATGCACACCATGAAACACTGAACCGTAGGCATGATATTTTTTTCCCAACCAAGGAAAAGGCATAGGATGCTCATTCGTTAATGAAAACCCAAAAACCAAGAGCGATCGTGGAATTCCATACAGTATATCAGCAATCGACTGGTCACCGAATTGCAATGATCCTTCAGCCATTGGGGCTCAACTAAAAATGAAAATACAATTGACATCTCCAAAACACACATACAAAAAAATATTCAAATCAAAATTACTTACAAAAATAACTTACAGTCTCCTGTGTTTCTTGTCGGTGGGATCCCCCAATGGTTTTTGGTTGCATTAACAGACGTGGAACCGTGCAAGGTGTCATCTGTAAAAAGCATTGACTTGTGTTAAATAACTTGTGGAGAATGTACGTCATTTTGCTCACAGTAACCTAATGTTCGAGTCTATGTTTCTTGCACATTGGGGAATCCTGGCATTCACTTATCTCCCTTAATATGACCATTACTTTTTCTTCCAACAAGAACATCCATAAGTGGCATCTTTGCAGCTCCGCTTACACCCATGAAATCCATCAAACCACCTGTCCATAAATCCCCCATAACATTTTTTTAGCAATTGAAGCCTTGTCTCCGTTGCTCTACATTCGTTTTTGCAATGGCAAAACTCAGAGCCAAAGAGCTTAGGGAACGAGATGGGGGAGTTTGCTAAAATTTTCAACTAAAAGTGAAGTAAGGACTCAAAGCTATGGAATATGTAGTCTACAAATAGTTATACATGGTGTGAGTGAGGAACTACCATGGTTTTGGAGGAATCAATGCGAAGCCAAGCGAAACATCAAGAATGAAACCCTGAATCTAAGAATCGAATCTAACACTGTAATTCTCTGACAGATAAAATGATAGAGGAATTTGAGGTGCACAAACCACCATTGCATGTTGGTTGTAGAGAGAGCCTAAAATACAAGAGATGAGAGAATGTACCAGTTTCCAAGTGCATGCGAAACCACATGGATTTGGCTAAAATTCTAAAATACACTTGGCTTTTATGTGTGAGAGTCAAGGACACTCATTAAAACTCAATAGGGTAGGAGGCCATCATGTCAAATGCTTGGTAAATATGTCCAACTATCTTAGCAGACTGGTTTTTGTTTATTTAAGCAGCATGCACGGTGTATCATAAGTTGTCACCTGTTATTACATATCTTTTCAGTCTCATTCTAAGGGTCAGTTGATTCCTTTTCAAATATATAACGTTTATAGCGAGGCTCCACTATTCTCTTTGTTGGAAATATCTTCATTAAGCGTTATATAATCAGAGTTTTTTCATAAGTAATTATCTATTAAGGAGATCATATGACCATCACAGATCATATGACCATCACACAACCATACAAGAGATGATGTTACGAGTGATAATATTTGGTATATGTTGAAGCCTAAACCACGAGTAACGCAAGAGAAATCCTTTGGAAAGCGGGTTGTCGTTCCCATTCCAAAAAATCAAAATTTCGGTTCTTTTTTTCCATGAAAAATAACGATACTTGGTATAAGTAAAAGAGTTCTACAATTGTGGACTAATAGAAAATGGTCAATAAATTTTTCCCAAAGAAACATATCGCCCTAGACCCAAATAATGCACTGGGTCTATCAAGTATAAAGGAGTCCACAGACATAGAAACATATAGACAAAAATCCGACCCAAACGCCAGATGAGAGTAAAGAAGGGAACGAAAAAAACATAAACAGAAAAGTTCCAAAAACATGGGCCCACCAATCAGACAAAGACAACCCGTGGGCCACCCTTCGAGATCAGAGCATCCTCCGGCCAATGGTCAAAGAAAATAAATCCATCATCAGCATTGAGAGCTAGTTTGGATAACTAATATGCCTGAAGGTTTTCTTCCTAAAGATATGCGAGAAAAAATTCTATTGAACCCTTCAATCAATTGTCGGATTCTCTTCAACCATGGAACAAGATGTAGGAGTTTTATCTTATGAATACCATTGGCTTAGTCAATTATGACCCTATAATGGCCAAAAATATGGATCCCATCTAAACCAAGATTATGAGCGAACTGAAGAAGGATCCACGGGGAGAGGATCTCCCCCTTAGTATTTGTGCACGGGTTGCAGTTCATCCACAATTTATAGAAACTATGATCATCCATTCAAAGAATTGTACCATCACCACATAGACAGGATCCCATTGTGATGCCCTGTCAAAAAAACCCAAAAGTCTATGTGCAGGAGTCAGCGCCTTAGGGACCCAAAGGATTTTCTGGTTGCTGCAATAGGTAGAGAGTTCCCCATGATATTATATGAAATCCTTCACACCTTTCAAACCTGTTGCAAAAATATTAGGCACAGAACCCTAAAAAATCCTTTTATTCCTGCAATTGCATATTTCCCATAGACTCAAGCATGGAATTGAATACCAAGTCGAATATTTTTATTTCCAATCAATGAAACATGCCAATAAGGAACCATTGTTCCAAGTAGTGATTTTATTTAGCAATCCCCCGATAACTTACCAAACCGACTAACAAAAACTACAAGAGACAAATATATGGTATATATTTTCTTCATTGAAACCGCACAATATACAACAACTTGGGCCAATATTACCTCTTCGTTGTAGGTTATCCTAGGTTAACAAACGATTATCCAGAGCTAACCAAAAAAATATGATCACACGAGGCAGTGCCTTCCATTTCCAGATCGAATACCACCATTGTTGAGTCACAAAAAAATCGTCTGTAAGTTGTTTATAAGCTAGTTTAATACTGATAGCCCTCGATTCTATATTGTATGCCCATTTTAAATTGTCTGTGGCTCCATCCAAATTGATAGAACCCATATGTATCCCACAGAAAGAACGAGTACATTCATCGCCCATCGTGCCATAAAGGCCCAGTTGTGCAATTGAGATCCATCCTTGAGTTAAAGACTAACTGATAGGAGCTAAGGAAATATGGTAAAGAGAAAAACATCCATTACTGTGAAATTGTATAATAAGGATCGAAGATAGTTTATATAGAGGAGGACCACCAATGATAGGGTCCTCTCCCACCCGGATGGCCCTCCCATCACCCGGAGCCCAAGCCAACCAGGATCCAATAATTGTAAATACCCCTAAAAGTCCATCCCAGATAATTGAAATGTCACGACCAGGTTTTGTATAGCTTTGAACCCACTGTATCAAACTGAGTTTTCAGAAATATTTTTCCTTTATAATTCAAGAGCATAAACTTTTACCAGAGAACACTAACCATAGACTCTTTTCCCTTAAGGCCAATGAGAATACATACATATTCTTCAAATTCCACCCACCTTTTTCCATATGTCGAGCGATAATCTCTCATCACACCAAGTTGTATTTAGACTATTCCATATTACCAGACCAAATTAAATATAGGATTTTCTTTCGAATCTCATTGATGATGGATTTCAGAACTTTGCATAGGGAAAACCAATTTATATACAGGTTGACAAGCACAGATCTAGCCAACGTCAATCTGCCACCCGAGGACAACCAATTCTAGCACCAGTGTTTGATCCAAGGATCAAATATTTGGAGTAACCATAATCAATCTCCCTCTTTGTATCCATTAGGTTTTATGAAATAACCCAAGTATCTCATGCCCACATCAAAAGTTAAGAGTTTTACTTGTAATAAATCCTCCATTTACTACTTGAAGGAATCTGATGCCTCATTTAATAACAACCTTGATTTTTTGGGGTTAATAGAAAGGCCCAACACCTGGCAGAAAGCATGAATAATATCATAATATACATGCCATTCATGGAGTGGTCCTGATCCGAGGATTATAATCTCATCAAGAAATAAGATATGTGAAATATTTAAGGCACCACTTATTTTTATTCCATTTATACTTTCCTCAGACTTTTCCTTCAAAATTAACTTGCTCAGGCCTTCAATAACTAGTAAGAAGAGGAGCAGAGAAAGGGAGAACCCTTGTCTAAGCTCTCTTTCCGCAACAAAAAAATCTGTAGGATATGCATTCACTAATACCGCAAAAGACTATGATGTCACACATCCCATAATCCATTCCATAACCCTAAAGGGAAGTTCGATTTGTATTAAGATTAGTTTTAAAAAACCCCACGAAACTATGCCATAGGCCTTATTCAAATTAAGATAAAGAACACCTGTAGGTAACTTTCATATCTTTACACTATGAAAGAATTTCTGAGCCACCCCCATAGCCTCCAGAATCTGTCTATTTTCCAAAAAACCAAATTGCTCCGCAGAGAGACCCCTAGATAGAAGAGGTTTAATCTTGTTTGCAATTATCTTGGAAATGATTTTGTACACAAAATTGCATAGGGACATTGGATGAAAATACTCCGGATCAGATGTTGGAATTAATGCCACAAAAGTAGAGTTTATAGCACCAGATATCGCACCTCTAGTTCTCGATTATTCCATTGCACCGAATAGGTATGTCCTCATTATCTCAAAGCGTTACAGAAACAACTCCATATTCCACCCGTCTAGGCCTGGGATTTTTTATATAACCGATGTCATAATTACCCCTTTTAATTCAATCATAAGAACTGGATTAAGAATATCATCCCCCTCCGCTTCATTGAATAGTCTAGGAAATTCCTTAATAACTTTTAATTGTTCTCTAACAAAGAAATTTCCCTCTGCACTAAAATAAGACTTAAAATGTGACAGATCCACCTCTAATATTTCCTCCTGTTCCTTAACCAACTGACCATCTTTGTTCTTCATAGCCCAAATGGAGTTGATAGTCTTCTATGTTCTACAAATTTGTGAAAGAATTTGGTATTCTTATCACCATCCTCTAACCAAGTCAGTCGACTCTCCAAATGATCCTTCTCAAAAGATACCTTAAAAATTTCCACTTTCTCACGTTCTATATTCAGGAGAAGTTCCTTATCATGTTGGTCCCAAGCCCCAGTATTTGATGATGAACATATTTTTCCACTCTTTGATTCAATGTCTTTTATTTCCTTTTTGTCCATTTTTTATCTCTTCTTACCACACCCAATAACTGCACTCTTCAACCTACCAAGTTTTGCAGTTAAGAGATCCATCAGAGACAAATCCCTTAGATAGTCTGTAGCTTCCCACACCATGCATACTAGTTCTTTGAAAACCACCACCCTTAACCACTCATAACTTAAATGGTCATTAGAGGAAATTTGGGGTCTAAAATGGGCCTTATAAGAAAACGTGCCAAAATAAGTTTTTGTGAGTTGGAATTCAAGAACCAATAGAATTTCAATAAAATAAGTCAACCATAATGGTTGAATTGACATATTTGTCATTAAAAAACCTACTTTTTTGTTCGTATTTTCAACATATCTCATTGTGTTTTTACTCAAATTTCGATCGGGAGAGCTCGTTGGATGCGGAATCAAACGAGCTCTCCCGATAGAAATTTGAGTAAAAACACAGGGAGATATGTCGAAAATACGAACACAAAAAGTAGTTTTTTTCTTTCTTCCTCCAAAATTAATCAATATTATTTTATTATTTTAACTATTATTTTATTATTTTCCTTAGGAGGCCCATTTTAGACCCCAAAATTCCTCTAATGCTAGATTTCCAAGACCCTCCAAGAACAATTTCACAAAATATTGGATGACGGTTCGAGAATCTTGAAGGGTCAACCCAGGTTCTATATTTCTCCATTTTTTCAATTAGTGGATTCCCTATAAGAAATCTGTCCAATATTTTTGCCACGAGATCCACCCCTAACCTTTCATTTCTCTAGTTATGATAAACTGGAACCAGTTCCACATCAACTAATTCATCCCTACCCAGAATATCCTCAAAATATCTGCTTAAAGGATCCAGTTTGGATTTCTGCCCCCAGATCTCACAAGATGACCAGGTAAAGTTTAAGTCGCCCGCGATCACAAAATTGGGGAGATTAAAAGTGCCATTTGCCACAATTATGTTATACCAAAATATCGTCACCCGCATGTTATGAGATAGGTATCCCCTTGTCTGCTCCAATCCCTCAAAGTTTTTCCTAGAGAAATGAAGGAAGAAATTAACCCCTTGCAATTTTTCGTTATTTTGAGCTGGTAACGCTCCTCTCCCATTTGAAAAAAGAGTTACCCAAGTCAGCACCACTCTTGATACATGAGAAAAGAGTGGTGCCACTGCTCCTGCGTTTACTACAAGAAGCGTTACCCCCTTAATACCTCCTGTTTTCTTCATTAGGAGAGTGGTGCTCGAGTTTTCAAGGAAAAAAGAGAAGCTTCTAGAGGCTTCTCGAAGCTAACCTCCGTGGTGCCTCATCCCTATGGTTGAGGAACCAGCTGAAGCTTGATATCCTCCCTTTGTGGATCTAATATCCACCTCATCCATGAGATCCTCAACCATACCTATCCTCCCATTCCTTTAAATACTGGCTCACCCCCTATGGGAAAATGGAGGAAGAATTGTGTTCCATACCCAAACTATGTCAAAATCATTCTTGAGTCTTTGGAGACAAGGTGAAGTTAGAGGCAATGAGCCATTGGAAGGAACTCTCAACACCAAGGCATGAAGGTTGTAGTCTCTCTAGTCATTTCTAATATAAAAATTTATTTTCTTTCCCATATTTACTATTTCATGTGCTTATATTGCTTGATTCCTTGGTCACAAGCATATATCTAGTCAATTATATTGTATGCTATCATGTTTCTCTTGTTGTTTTCCCTCTTTTACAGGTTCTTCTGCGAGGATAGCGAGGACAACCTTTGAGAGAAATATCATGGCATTTCATTCAACTGATTAACCAGATCTAGGGGAAGTTTAACATTTAGTGTTTGTGTTTTGTTCTAGACCTGAACCATTCATATATAGGGAACCATCTCTTGTCCACAGGAGGTGCGTATTTTCGGCTAACACCTATCCTAGAAAATTTCTTTCGAGTTGCAAGGCCCAATACTATTTATAAGTATAATTTCCTCGAATAAATACTTAATGTATCCCGACAATAAAATCCCTGCAATCATAGAGAAAGCATTTAGTTTTTCTTTCCTCGGGTCCCATGCCGCCAAAAGCCCCCCAGATAATCCCACAGCATCCACCAATGACACTTCCCAATCATATTTGATTTTAAGGAAGAAAGAGATCACTTTTTGTCCCATGACTATAGATTCTTGTAAAAAAACAACGTCAGGTTTATCTCTATCCAAAATTCTCTGAAGGGAAAGGTGTTTTTGGATACATTATTAGGGCTCATTTGATTTACCAAGTTTTCTGGTGAATATATTTGTATGAGTGAATAATTATTCGCTTTAGGCCCCCCATTCCTTGGATATTAATGGATGTACAAATAATTTCCCAACCCTGGAAAGGGATTTGATGCCTCTAAGCACCCTAGAGTCACAAGTAGACATAGATGGTGAAGGATTCATAACAGTAGTAGTGATTGGATTATTAGTTCCTTTCTTAATTTTTCTCGCACTACAAGTCTTGATAGGTGAACAATCATATTTTAGGCCCCCTAGAATAGCTCCCCAAGGGGTGGGAAGAAGAGGAGAACTGATCATACATTCCAGAGGCTACAGATTATCGATGGGAGGATTAGGGATAGGGAGAGGTAGTCCATTGACATTGATCCCCGAATTTGTTTTCAAAGGGTGCTTCTTTAGAATTTCCTTGGCATGGATGGGTATATCAGATGACCACGTGAGACTTTGGGAAAGTGAAGTAGGAGAAGGGGAGGGTTTTTCTTCAACAATATATCTGATATTGACCCTAGTATCCATAACACCACTCGATACATTATAGAAATGATTGGGGAAATGGCCACAGATCCAGATATCCCTTACCAAAGGTTACTAAATTCCCTACGTCACGAACAAAATCCACCGACCTTTTTATGGAATCCCCCAAATTCAAAGGGGGTTTAGATATGGGGGAAACCATTACTATTTAGTCCTATACCTTCTTCTTAGGATCAATCACCCCTTTATAGAAAAATGAATTTCCGGCTAAACGTGTTTCCCCCACGGCATCACCCTTTATCTCCAAGGAACGAACAAAATCGTAATCTTTTGAATTTAAAGATGAGACAAAAGATGGATTTAGATAATGTAACTTACTCAGATATGGATGGTTTAGCAGCAGATCAAGATCATTAACAGATATGGATTTAGATAATGTAACTTACTCAGATATGGATGGTTTAGCAGCAGATCAAGATCATTAACAGATAGGGAAGTGATCTGGGACTCTAATGCGGCCGAGTCACCAGCACCCGAGTCTTCAGACTTCCAAGCCTCAACTCCCAATGACTCTCTGTCAGACTCCGAGCCAGACGAAGTGCATTGTTTAAATTTAAGTTCGTTACAGGTTTTTCTCAATTCGTTCTAGCATTCAAGTATGCTTTGATAGTAAAATTTTCAACTCAAGGTATTAAGAAGTTTGTAATTAATGTGGTTCAGTTTGTCTTATGCTTACTCAAAATTTCAATTTTGGAAAAAAAACTATGTAAATAAAATGGCTTAATTTTCTTTTATTCCTCGCTATAGTATAATGGCGTCAAATGTTTTAAGTTCTTACTTTTAATTTTAGAATAGTTTTTTAATAATTTTTTTAATTAACTAGTAATAAGTTCATAGTTGGAAAATATTAATTAAGTTAGTTTGAAGTACCGCTTCAAGAAGATGTTAGATTAAAACTCCAATCATGGTAGTTCGAAAATATTAAACAATATTAATTAAGTTAGGTCTAAGTACTACTTCAAGAAACTGTTAGATGAAAACTCCCAGGGGAAAATTAAAATTTGGTAATTAGATGAACATTTACTTGAACTTCAATCGCGTTGATATTAAAAGCTAAAATTAAAACATGCTAATAAGCTATTAGTTTAACGTTTACTTGAACAGCAACTCCAATCCTTACATTGGTAGGTGTTTTATTTGAGAATTTTTGAATGGATAATTGGTCTATGATAAATAACTAGAAGAATGTGAGAAATAAAATACAAAAAATAACTTAGCCAAAATAAGTTGTTTTATTAAACATATCCATAGAAACATTGTTAATTGTGTCTAATTTTAATAACTGTAAGATGAAGTGTTATTCTTACCAGCCAAATTCTATTTTTATAAATAACATTATCATTTTGTTATATATATATATTCCTTATTTTTTTTACAAATATATAGTATTTTAAAATATTATTAATTTGTTTTTGAAAATCAAAATATATTTAATATTTTAAAATGCTAAGATTTAAATTTGTTATGGATTCAAGAGGAATTCTAAATTAAACACCTCTACATGGATGGAGAGTATTTTTATAAATTAAAAATAGTTTAAAGAATTGCATAATTGGATGGAGAGCTTCAATTCTTACTTACTCAAATTTTAAATAAGTTTTAATTTCTTATTATATCTATGGAAAGCCATGTATTTGAGATGTAGTCTAGTGCATATTAATTTTATCTTTGATCATATTTTTTTCTTTTCCATATGGTTTTACATGGTTGACTTATTATTATTTTTTTTAAAATTTTAAATTTGATTTATTTAGGATACTATTTATCACATAGGAGAGTTATTGCTGGAAAGATGCTTGCATATCCATGTTTATTATATGAGAGATGCTTGCATATCCTAAGTTTTGGATATCTTGGTTTAATATTTAATGCATTGACATTTGCATCATTTAATCCATTGACATTGTTGCCTTGGTCGTCTCCACCATGCATTGATAGCCACCACCTTTGTCACTACTGTCTAGCCTTACGAAGGCTTCAACTAGAACTGCACCATTGCCAATTCCTTTGTCATTTCCATTTATCCTAGCACTGCACCACCGCACCATCTTTGTCACTTCCATCTAGTCTTTTTGGAGCTTCAACTGGCAGTTCACCACTACCACCGCGTTTTAAGAGCAAGGAATTTCTTATATTAAGGGATTGTCACAACCGATCTGTCACAAACCTGTAAATTCCATCATTTTTTTTTTGCTTTACTATTTATTATTCAATCTTATCGCCACATGAATCTATTGATCGTAGCACATTTATATTCATGGTTAGATATTTTATTCACATGCATGGATATGTTTAACTCAACATGTTAATGTTTGAATGACAAGTTGAGTCTTCCATTTGGTGTGGGCTCCATTTGTAGCGACGACTTGGTCACATCCTCACCAAGGTGATATTTAAGTCTTTTGATTTATTATTGTAAAGGTTTGGTTACTTAGGACATAAGCCTAAACTTAAGGATTAGTCCTGGTTACCATTATTAGTTTAAACTTGTGTTAAACCCACCCTTCTTATGAATTCTCATTGGAAAGGATGGTTACATATATGTTTAAAGGATTTATGGTATTTTGTTAAAATATGTTGCAAGCTTTGTAACAAGTATAAAATTTAGACTATGGGTTTGAGGCCATACTACCGCTGGCTTTACAGAACAAGGGGTGATAGTTTATAACATAAGGTTTGATATGTAATTGTATGTGTATGATGGAGGGGATACAAGTGGATGATATAGATGAAGGTTTTAATGAATTGTATGAAATTTTTTATGCCATATCCCTGGCTGTGAGTTGACAGCGCAACCAGGAACATTTAATAACATGGCTTAATTGCATGCATTGTGGCCGGAGATAGATATCGACCCTCCACTTGTCATGATCTGGTTTAAGGGTTTTAATGTTCCTTTATGCTGTCGTGAGGTTTTCTGATGCATTCATTTGGACTGTTGATTTTGTTGATTCTTCTCTATTTCCCCATGGCTATGTTCCAACAGTCTTTTCCCTTCATGGTCTGTTAATGAAAGTTTATCATTCTAGTATGTAATATAGAGTTGTTTGGAGGTTTTATCAGTTGATTAATGGCAATGTGGTCTCCATTATAGCCATGGTCTTCTTGGCTTGTATTAAGGTTAAGAAGGATGCCCAATTGCCTTCCTTCAAGTCTTGGTAAAGTGTTTACAACATTTAAGGATCGATTTAACTGTATGTAAGAATGGAATTTATTTTTAGCTCACTCTAAATTTTCATTTTTAAGGTTTTCTTAATTGGTTACAAAATAAACTTAAATGTTTCCTGTTGTGCAAGTCGAGGAGGGAAAAAGGGAATCTAAAAGGAGTTGACCCTTGGCCCTCTATGTGTTTATCAAAGGTAAATTTATCTCTATGTCGGCAATATTTAAAAAAAAAATATTTCGTTTATATAGTGGGGTTTGTTAATAACTTCGTATCCCATTTTACAGGTGGATTTAGGTTGTCATAGATGCTTTGGATGAGCTTAACTTCATCCTTATGGCCCAATATTCGGTTTCCAAGGTAAGGGTTTACAAAGAATGCATTTTTATTTTCTTTACACGGGTTACAATATATAATGCGTTGTTTTAACGATAGACAAATGTGAAATGCAGGTTTCCAAGGCACTTCCAGGTTAGAGCGGCGACTAGGTCGCCTCCTCTCGAGCTCCAACCTTTTCTATGTAGAGGTGAGGGATTCACCCATACTTTGTTATAAGAAAGATATGTTTAAAATTTGATTATCCTAGATATATTGACTCCCGTAGGTATTGTGCATGTGAACATTGGTGTGACATGGCTTGTCCTGGACATTCGAATCATCCATCAGTCATAAGGTAAGACTCTTGAATGGGTTCATGGTTTAAATTGGTTCCCCAGTTGCTTTGACTCACAATCAATGGAAAGATAAGGATTTACAACTCCTACGAAGATAAGTTTTGTTGTTAATCCATAACCTATATTGGGTTTCTACTTAGATGAATTGGCTTATAGTGTGGGCTTCACAGCCTCTCATACTTGGAAAGTGTTTGATTTTACAGTAGTTGTTCTGTTTGAGAGTATTGATTCTCAGCTAATACATATTTTATTGTTCTGTATTTTATTGTTTTAAGGATTGATCTTGTAAATTAGATTTGGGGAGAAAATTGCCCCTACGGTCATGATTCCTGGATATAAAATTTGTTTTGATTGTTATTATAATTGTGAAGCTTGAATCTTTAGTTGTCTATTGATTATGCTTGGATATTATGGTTCTGTTGTTAATTTAGTTCTTTAACTAGATCGGTCTGTTATGGGTATGGATGCCTAAAACAGATACTGTTAATTTGTATTTGATTATGTTATTAAAGTTTGTATATGTGATTTGTCGATTTATTATGTATTTTGGATTGTCAGCTATGATATTGATTTGGTAAATAAATTTGTTCTTCATTAAGATAGATTGATTACCATTGATTTTACAACACATATCTATAAGTTGGGAATTTGTTTACACCTAGGAAACCAACAATGTATTATTTGATTTATTTAAGTGATTGTATTTACGAAGAATTCATTTTTTCCTTGGATATTTAGTTTATTTGTATTATTTTGAAAATGAAGCCTTTCGACTCTACTAAGTGTATCTACGATTACTTTTTTTTTTATAGTAGTTTAATTAATTATAATCCCTTCATTCAATTTTATTTATTTATTAATATCTTTTGATATTCCCTAGACTCAGTGTAAATACCCAAAACAGAGACTAGATTTACTAAAATATATGTGCATTGGTTTTTTTTTAACAGAGATAGACTCTATGTAAAATCCTTCAGCTCCTAGACGAAATAATTGATCTATACTTACCTAGATCTATTGTATTAATTTGTTATATAATAATATCTAAATAAAGCATTAGCAAGGTAGTCTATACAAGATCTGTGATTTCCTACATTCTGTAAATAAATAACAGTTTACACTAAGAACATATTATTGAAAGTGATAAAAATATTAGGGATAGCCACATCATATAATTCTTAGTTTAAAATGCATTTTGAATTCAAATATACGCTTAGACTATAATTATCATTACCATTACTAAACATTTAAGAAATTTAGCAAGGAACTTGTGACCACTATCACGAAAACAAAACTAAAGCGATCGTTCCTCCCAACCAACTCCAAGAGTAGCCAAACCTTACTTTCTCTAGAACTCCCAAGCCTATTTGCTGACCCACAAGGACAAAGTTCGATTAATGTGCCATGTCTTTGCATCAACAGATCATTTCCCCATCCATCGCCATCCTCCAGCTTATTTGATGGACATACTATTTTATAGTATTTTTCCTAGGACTTGGTCATTTATGAGTCTCCTTCTCTTTAGCACTCCACAAGGAGTCTTGACCTAATTTTGGGGAAGATTCCTCCTTCATCACTTGAGTTCTCATTCAACATCTTTCGCCATTTGTCATTTCCCCTTGTGGGTCATTAAACACTCTTTCAGCAACTACTTTAGCTATGTTTTCTCTCAGTATTTTGATTATTCAACAATAATAATAATCTATTACATTCATTTTGGCTTTATTGCCAAAATATAAAAAATAATAAATATTCCAAATAATAAATACTTAACAATTGTTTTGGTGTATTACATGATCTTTCCTTTCCTTCCCTTCAAGAAAGACCACATGATCTTTCCTTTCCTTCCCTTCAAGAAAGACCTTTTGGTTCATTTTATTAATTGGATTACAACTTAAGGACTTCAAAGCAACAAAATTGCATAATCCATGTCTCTTCACAGTGAAGTATCCTCGAATAGTCCTGTGTATTTTCAAAAAAATTCTTCAAAGCTTGGGAAATTTCACCATTTTCTACTGCAACCTACTTCTTGTATATGGATGTTTGGAAATTCATTGAACAAATCCCTGTACCTAAAAGGATTCAACTTTTTTATGGAGAAAACCCTTTGTTTAAAGGGCGAGGTACCCAAATTATCCATATATCAGACCAAGGCAATGAAAAAAAGAGAAGAGGTTATATTGCAAGACCATCGAAATGTTACATGGCATGGATTCTTCTAGCAATTTGTTCTCACTAAGGAAATAGCAATAGCAATAGTATGAGATGCATCGTTGCAAGCACCATAGAAATACTACATGGAATGGATTTTTCTACAAAATTTTCTCAGGATTTGCAGTCCAATCAAAGTTGGTATAAGATATTTTTTTTAGTTTAGATTTATATAATTAAGACAACTTAGAACCAATTTATACAATATTAGGTGTGTAAGTACTATATCTTTTTTTATGCATATAATCTATGACACCCCTACTCCGCTTTGGATCTTTTCGTATCAAAGTCTTTCCTCAACCACATTTAGACGTGTGAAATGAGTCGGGAGGAAGTTAAACCAATAACAATCATACACCTGCAAAGGTGGAACAAGATAGAACATATGTTTACCCAATTTCATCCTTTTAACTCGTGAATCTTGACCCAAATGAATATAGAAAAAACGTCATGGTGACTCTGCCCTAGAGGGAGTCCCAGAACAAGCAAATAAGAAACACTTCCTGAACCATGAACATTGCCAGAACTCCTAGTGTCGTGTTTGATGATTTAAAAGTAGGGATATTCTAGGTAGTACGGAATGGCCCCAAGTGTCTTACTCTTCTTTGGTTTAGGCTATGCAATCGGTGGTTGCACCGTCGATGGATTGACCAGAGGTGGAGCACTCACCGGTTACACGGGTATGAATACAAAATTAGGAGTAGGGACTTAAGGTAGTGTTGGAACCTGTGGACACTACCATGTTGGGATAAGATGCGATCACTGTGAATCAAGATTCTTGTTGTCATGAAAATGCATCCCATATACTATCAACCACTTTCAACACTTTGTAAATATGGGACTGCTATTATGTGGAAACAAATTATTGAAACAAACTCATCACAATCCCCAACATTTTCTATTAATAGCAGTATCTTCCAGTGATAATGCACACCATGAAACACTGAACCGTAGGCATGAGATTTTGGTCCTAACTAAGTTAAAGGAATAGTATGCTCACGCGTTGAAATCCCAAAAACCAATCGAGATCATGGATTTCCATACACCTTATCAACAGTCGATTGGTCACCGAATTGCAATGATCCTTCAGCCATTGGGGGTCAACCAAAAATGAAAATACAAATTGCCATCTGCAAAACACACATACGAAAAAATATTCAAATCAAAATTACTTACAGAAATAATTTACAGTCTCCTGTGTTTCTTGTTGGTGGGATCCCCCAATGGGTTTTTGGTTGTCCTACCAAAGCTGGAACCGTGCAAGGTGTCATCCATAACAAGCAGTAACTTGTGGTAAATAACTTGTGGAGAATTTATGTCATTTTTCTCACAGTAACCTGAGGTAGGTCACCCGATTTGAGAGGTCGAAGAGGTCAGCCAACTTAAGAGGTCGAAGAGGTCAGCCGACTTGTGGTCAAAGTAAAGTTACTGACAAGCTGTCAAATTAGTCAGTAGAACCTACAAGTAAGTCGAAGTAAATTAATCGGGTCTAAAAGTTATAAACTGGTCTAGTTGAGAGTTAGACAAGTTCCAGCCGACAAGTAAGAAAAAGAAAAAGAGGCCAGCGTGAAAAATTAAATTTTATTATTAACTGAGCTGTAAACTCAAATTTAGGCGGCTCGGTTTTGGCTAATAGCTTCTATATATAAGATTCAAGGACACTCATTAAAACTCGACAGGGGAGGAGGTCATCATGTCAAATGCTTGGCACATGTGTCCAACTATCTTAGAAGACTGGTTTCTGTTTATTTAAGCAACATGCACGGTGTATCATAAGTTGTCACTTGTCATTATATATCTTTTCAGTCTCATTCTAAGGGTCAGTTGATTCCTTTCAAAGATATAACGTTTATAGTGAGGCTCCATTATTCTCTTTGTCAGAAATATCTTCAACATGCGTTATATAATCAGAGCTTTTCCATAACTAGTTGCATCTATTGGGGAGATCATATGACCATCGCACAGCCATCCATCATTCCATGTTGTGTATTTGGGTTCCAATATTAAGTCTGTGGTTTGTGAGAGTTTGCAAGTATAGATATGAATACTCAACTTTACAAGTTTCAAGGTTCAAATATTTGTTAAACATCAACAAAATTGATGAAAATAAAGCAAAAATTTCATAACGGAAAGAAGTTGGATTTTATATTTTAAAGAAAAATACATGCTTGTGACAGGTCAAAACCAAAAGTTTCAACAAAGACATTTAACATTTGAAACCATTCACATCATATTTATATCTCCAAGATAAATCATTGATGCATGGGGTGAAATATAAACCCAGATATAAAGCCATTGCAGACATCAATATTGCGTGCCATTAATTGAGTAAGAGCTTATACCTATATCTCAAAAGAGTTCATTGCAATTATATTTTTTCTGTTTAAGATAAAATCTATTAACTTCTTATACTAAAAGCACGACAATGTTGGGGTCATTGAGTGAGGTTTCTATAGCCATTCTAGGATTTGACCTGAAGACTTTTTGCTAATGTCAACAACTCTCAACTACTTGAACTAACCCACCAGGCTATATATATATTCAATAAGAACATATAGTATACAAAAAAACATATATTATAAATTTAAAAAAATAATAAAATTTCGAAGGTCCAAAGAGTTATTGATGTTGTTGTCGGAGAAACCACAGTATCGAAATGACCAAGTCGACGTTTCGGATCCATATCAGGATTCATCATCAGGACAATGACCAAGTCGACGTTTTAGATCCATATTAGGATTCATCATCAGGACAATGACTAAGTTGACGTTTCAGATCCATATCAGGATTCATCATCAGGACAATGAGTATCAACATTGACTTTTTTTTTGCCAAAATACCAATTCTGCATAAAATATTATGTGCTCACAACTATTGTATGGCAATAATCCCTGCAATACAAACCATTCCACCTTAAATTAATCTTTGAATTTTCCATAGCAACTTATATCCATTACAATTTATATCTATTCGCAATCATAGCACAGAGTGACGCAATTGGATTAAATAGACTGTAGTTCACCACAAAAATCCCGATATCCTTGGGTTTTGGCCATGTTTTCTTAAAAATATTTCCTAATCTACCAAACATGACTTGTTCAACCTCTTCTCATTCTGTGGCTATGGATGGATAGAATTTAGAGGCTATGCCTCAACTATCTAGTTGAAGTTGCAACCTTTCTGTGTGCCCATACCACCATTGTTCTTGTGCAAGGTTTATTCCTTGGCCAAATAACAGAACATCAAAACTCATGAATATCAACTTAGTGATGCTTTTACTTACAAATACAACTTAGATAGGTATCCACTCCCATGCATCCTTGTTTCTTTTTAAAGACTAACTAATAGAGGCCATTACAGAAAGATCATCATATATGGGCATTCGTAAAGTGTGAGAATCTTGGCGTAAACTTTATAAAACAAAAAAATTATAGGATAGTGTAGTTGTCTAGATCTATTCACGTATTATAATTATGAATCCAAGTAATGTTATACCTACTATTTAATACAAACTATGATTCAACCTCACATTATTGTGTGGGTTATTACAAACGAAAGAATAGGTTTGAAATTATAAATTATTAGGAGCACTTTCAGAAAAATAATGTTATTGAAAATGTCTACTTTTCATTTCTATCAATGGATTTCCTTCCCATTACAACCATTATTGTACAAATTTCTACCAGTTTCTTCAATTATTATATAATTAAATACCAGTTTATTGTTCCTTGGAGTAGTGTTGCTACTACAATCGTGCGGCATTACCACCATTATTTTACAAATTTCTTCAATTTTATATAATTAAATACCATTTTATTGTTCCTTGGAGTAGTGTTGCTACTGCAATCGTGCGACAAGAATGAAGGGATCAGGTTAAAAATAATCTTTAGGGTCTTTCTGAACCATCGTCCTCAATTCTGAACCATTCATTCTCTATTTGTGCAACTTTGTTGGAACTTTTGTGAGATGCATACAAATTTTATGTAGGGAAATGGATGCACAAGGAAAAGGTATTTGAATTATCCGCTATGGTAAAATGTACAAGAACTTAAATCCATGAAATACATTTTAATTCAACATCATAATGGTTTTTTATAAATATATACCAAATCACACAAAGTGGCTAGGATTGACTAGTGAGAAATGATGAGTTTTTTTCTAAGACCAATGTCCAATGCCCACGAGGGCATCCGACCCATAAGATTTCCATGAGGGCACTCATAAGTAGTGCTTGAATGAGTGAGGCCTACAATGCAATCCTTTTTGCATATATAAGGGTTTGTGCAAGATAATGCGGGTATCTTTTGACGTATTATACACAATATAAAACTGAAAAAATAGGCATTGAGATTAACTTACATGGATATTTTGAGATACTTACACAATAAATATTTCTTTAATTAAAAAACACGAAATATATAAAATTGAATCACGTTTCCGAATATATAAATTTTTATCCATTGAATTTTTTTATAAATATTTAAAGTTTGATATTTTCTAACATTTACATTTTTTTGCAAATGATAAGGTATATGTCTTTATGGGTCCCGTCTGTGAGCGCCTAAATTATAGAATAAACCTACAATTTTTTATAGTCATATAACGAAAAAAACAATACCAGTGCGACATTAATTTTTCAAAATAAAATTTGTATTTTTTTAAAAATTATCTAAGTGACCAAACCTCAAAAATAGTACATCAAGTGTGGATCCCACTATCGAAGGTCTTAACACAATGATCATGAAATGGATTCTTTTTAGCATGTAGAGGTCGATGTCTAGTAATGCAACATACACATCTTTTATAAATGGTTGAGAAATAAACATGTTATGGAAGAAACACTCACATAACTTTTTTTTCCCCAGTTAAGGAGTAATGACACAAGTAAAATATGAAAAGAAATAGAAACAAATAATAATTTTAAGAAAGTTACATATTTCGAATATGTTGAAAAATGGCTATCTGGGTCTAAAATTTCATTAGTGATTGTGAGTAGAATATTGTAACAAGTGGTAAAACACAGGCATATTGAGAAAATTGATGAAATGTCTAATTAGTTATGGTTTACCATATTCCATACCACAGGTTTGGTTAATTTGAAGCTAACTCCAAAGTAGGAACATACGAAGATGGATGACACACAAACATGCAAGAAGGATTAGTTTAGGTGGTAAGGAACACAAGCACGTTCCTTTTAAATTCAAATTGTACTTTCTTGCCTATCTGGATGCCATGAAAACCAAAACACATGCGTGTCATAGATCTACAAAATGTGTGCACATGCGTTTTGTAGAGCTAAAATACGCATGTGTTTCGTGAAACTAAAATGCATACGTGATGTTATAGACATCAAATTCACTGTATGGCTAAGGGAAAAAATATAGGTTGGAGGAGCTAAATATATAGAGACCAGTGTTAGGGGGAATGGGTTTATGGAGGATTAGGGTAGTTAGAGGGAAGAGGGGGTATAGTGTGGGAGTAGAGATAGAGATAGGGGGTGATAGTTGGTTGGGGGAAGGGGATTATGAGAGACAAAGAAATAGAGAGGGTTAGGGGTAGGGGGATTAGGAGAGATAGAGATAGATACATGTAAGTGTAGGGGGAGTAGGGGAGAGAGATAGGGGTGGAGGAGGTGATTATGGTTAGGGAGATATATGGGGGCTTAAGGGTAGTTATTGTGTGAGAGAGGCGATGATGTTATGGGTTTGGGGAGGTAAGAGAGAGGGGTGGGGTAAGGTGTAGATGGAGGAGTACTAGAGAGAAAGAGTGAGAGACATGGTTAGTAAGGGTTAGGGAGAAGAGCACTAGAGGGAAGAGATAATGGAGGAGGGTTAGTTGTAGGGGGAGGAGTACGACACACACACACACACACACACACACACACACAAAGATACACACACACACACACAT
>LPNX010050371.1:118452-139249 GCA_001517045.1 Pseudotsuga menziesii
TTAGGTGTAGGTGAAGGAGTAGGGAAGAGGATAGAAAGAGACTGGGATAGTGATGGTTATGGAGGGAGGGATAGAGAGAGAGAGAGTTAGGGAGGGATGGATACACACACACACACACACACACACACACACACCAAAAATAGAGCCACAATTTAACGAGTGATTGGTAGGGAGGGTGGGGATATTTTTTCTCAATAATAGAGGGATCAAGCATCTCATTATTTTGGGTTGATTCTGTATGCATAATACCGGGTAGACTCATTCACATATCTCAATATTTAGTGTAAAGTTATGAATCTATGAATCTCTTCTAGGTTTTGAGATCTCCTATAACATAATAGTAGAGATAAAATAAAATTAAGCACACTTATATGAAGAAGGAACAATGAGTATAAATGGGAAGGTGGGGTCCAAGTTCACACCATATCCATGAATCATTTATCACAGTTTGAAACTAAGATGCGATCTAGAAATAGAAACAAGTGGAAAAGTAAGTTTATGGTGAAGAGGAAACATTAAATCACCCACATGCACCAATACTTCCTCATTCATTTGATATTTTAGTGGAATCTATCAAATTGGTAGATATGGGGAATATGTTTGTATGTGGTATTGCATTCTTATCAATATGGAAGTTTCTCCTTAAATCTTGTTTATTGTTAGCTTCTAGGAGAAAATTGATGTGATTTGGTGTGTTGATAGTCTATAAATGTTTGTAGGAACAATGATTTTATGCCTTAGGGTAGACCATCTTATATTATAGATTTGTGATGACTAAGTGTGATTTTAGAAGTATAGACCCTTGAGTATGATTCAAGTAGCAATATTGTAGAGTGTAATTGTAGATGTTCGTGGGATAATTTCTAGATTCCATTACCATCTAAACTAGTGTGCAATATGCGAGAATCTCAAACTTTGTGGCGATGTAAGGAAACATTAGCATGATGTGGGGGAAGTGGACAACTCTTTGGCTCTCTGTATGAAAAAATGAGAATGTTGGAAGGAAAATTTGGATTTTAGGGCCACTGTGGAGACTCAATCCATTAATAGACAAGCAATCAGTATAAACTTGTAGTGGAACCATATAGGAATAAGGAAAAGGAATTCACAAATTTCATGGAAAATCATAATAATATGTATGATGTAGTCAAAGCTAAATTTGGAACCTATAAGATAACACCATGAAATAGGAGAATGGATGGTATCCTTCTGTTAAGATTGCCTTGGAGAATGGTTGGACATCCTTGGTTCCCCTTCCTAATCAATGAGTGGGATGATTTATGTATGGAGAAAAGAAGGTGAAATAAGAAATTGATTATGCAACAAATCTTAATCTTGAAAGGGGACATAGAGAAAGTATTAACTAATCAAATTTTCTAAGTCAATATCAAGTACATATCCCTTAGTGGTTCATTAAAAATCAACCCATTCCAAATGTTTAATAATTAGAATCAACCAAAGAGAAGAACAAAGAAAGAGATAAATAAGACTTAGCACACATGGGTACCCACTGTCCATTTCTATGATTTTTATCATTTGCTTCCTCTATCTTAATAATTTCAATTCATACCACCATATACTCTAACATGTGGAAGATTTGCTGCACTTTATTATCAAAGAGAGTAAGTTTGCACTTCATGTTGATTAGATGCAATTAAAACGCAATTTCATTTCTTGTAATAAAAATACTTATAATTATCATAATCGTGTTGAAAATGTTTTTTAGGGTTTGTTCATCCAATACATAAGATTAGTACATAAAACTTAATTATCATTTTTTAAAATGAAAAGGGTAAAATAATTTTGAAAAAAATCTATGAAGATTTGTATGAACATTAAAATGATTAATTATCCATGTAATTGCTTCTCGAAGGATTAATTATCCTTGTAACATCTTGTGCATCACACGACATTAAATGTATGTCACCGACATGTATTAAATTACATGAAAAATTCACAACAATGTCTTAAAATACATTAAATTAATCTTGTATTTATACCACTTGTTCGATAAGACAAGCCCTTTATAAAGGAGGAAAGTGTTTTTGACCGGAAAAAGGAAATTCTTCGAAATTTCCTTTGTTCAATAAAAAAGACTGCCCCCTTTATCTAGTGTTAGCACGGATAGACGGGAGATATTGGTCTCTTCTTTTCCTCTAAAGGATGTTTTAACTCCTGAAAACCTAATGCCAAAATAAGGTTTAAAACCTCTCGATATTTTTTCAACGAATTCAGGGGATACTGAAACTATGGTGATTTTTTCTTTAAGGAGGAAAAATATGTCTATAAGAAAACAAAGGAAAATGGATAAGGATGAAAAGGATGTTTTTGTGGGGGGATGTACAAGGTTCTTTGTGTCAAAACCATATGGTTATTTCTCCGTTTGAAAAAGGGTTATCTCGAGATTTTGTACTTTTTGCGGTTGTTTATGATCGAGCTCTTAGAGAATTAGCAACCCTGAAAGAGGTTCATAAATGAATATTGTCTCTTTTAATATAAGAGGGCTTGGAAGTGGCTCAAAAAGATCTGCTCTCAAGACGTTTTTGGAAAAATTGAAGCATGGTGTGATTCTTTTGCAGGAGACGATGACAAATATGGGATCTTCCTATGAGTATTTGTTGAGATTAAAGATGTCTTGGAAAGTGTCGGCTTGGAAGTCAAATGGTTTTTAAGGAGGCATTTTGATAGCCTATAATCCTCAGGTGGCGTCTTTAAGGTATTTTATCGTGGTTGTTGGTATTCTTGTAGAAGGTTTTATTTATGTTTTTCAAAGATTCTTAGGATTTTAAATATTTATGCCCCTTATAGTAAAAGATTGGAATTTTGGGAGGATATTTTTCAGACTGGTATTTTGGCGGATATATCTCTAATTGTTGCAAGAGATTTCAATTTTACGTTGTCTACTGAAGAAATTTGGGGGAATGGAAAATATGAATATCCTTTATTAGATTTTTTTAGATCTAAATTTGAATAAATGAAGCTGGTTGATTTTGTTCCAAATGTGATGATCCTTATATGGTCAAATGGACTATGTGGGGACATGGGTACATCCAAACGGTTAGGTAGGTTTTTCCTTGCTGAGGATCTGTGTGAGGATTTTGGAAAGTATAATACTTGGTCATATTCTGTAGGAATTTTGGACCATGAGTTTGTTATCCTTCAGATATTTTTTGATAAAAGTTTTGTCAAGTATCCTTTTAAGTTCAATCCGGTTTAGTTGGAGGATTCTTATTTATGTGATCTTGTCAAAGAACAATGAGTATTTTTTCAAGGGTTTCTTATTCATCTTTGATGTTTGGGTTGATTTCAAAATTCATCAAACTTGAAGTGGAGGTACAAAAGTGGAAAAAGATAAAAAGCGCTGAGAATCAGAAGGACCTAGAGGGCATAAAAGCATAAATTCAAAGTCTTGATGATGTTTTGGATGATCTATTTTTTTCCAGAGACAGAAACGAGATATTGTTAGAGTTGGATTCTAAGTGCATGAAGATTTTAAAACAGAAGGAAGAAACCTTAAGGTGGAAACGTCGAGTAATCTGGTTACAAGAAGGGGATAATAATTCTAAATTTTTTCATAGGTTCACAAATCAAAGAAGGATGACAAGTTCTATATGGGAAATAAGAATTGAGAAAGGGTATATTATTCATGATCAAAAATATATAATGAAGGCATTGTTTAACCATTTTTAAAACTTATTCTCTCAGCATAAGGGTTTTAATTTGGAGAATTAGTTAAAAACCATCTAGAATTTTCCTCACTTCTTTGAGAGAGAGGATTGCTTGTCAATCAGAAAGAAGTTTACTGTGGAAGAGGTTAAAAATATTTTGAATATGTTTACAAAGGGAAAAGTCCTGGTCCTAATGGTTAGATAGTGGATTTCTACTTGCATTTTTTTTATTTATCTGGGCAGGATATTGTTGAAGCGGTTGAAGAAACCCAAAGATGGGGTAAGATACATGACGCTTTAAATTCAAATGATCTTAATCTTATCCCTAAAAAGGATCAACCTGATACTTTTAGTGATTTTCAACCAATTTCTGTTTGTAATTTGTTATACAAAATTATCACAAAACTCATTGCTGAGCCTATTGAATCCTTTTCTGGGAAATTTTATTTATGAAGAGGAGTTTTCCTTTTTACCTGATAGACAGATTACACATGTTGTTGGATAGATCAAGAGTTATTACATTCTATAAAAATTCAAAAGAAAATTTCTTTGTTTCTAAAATTGGATCTGTATAAGGCTTATGACAGATTGGATTGGTCTTATCTAAGGCTAATTCTTATTCTGATTGGGTTATCATATGATATTGTAGCTTGAATTATGGGTTGCATTACTTCGACTAGATTTGGTGTGCTCATAAATGGTGTCCTGTCAGAGTTCTTCAAAGTAAGGAAAGATATTTGACATGGTTTCCCTCTTTCTCCATACATGTTTATCTTCTCTATTGAAGGTATCAATTTAGTTATTCATTGGGAAAGGATTCAAAAGACGTTTTTAGGTTTAAAAGTTTCCAGACTCTATCTATATCTCTCATCTTTTGTTCGTAGATGATGTTGTTATTATTGGGGGTGGTTCTAGAGACGGTTGGAGATACTTGCAGAATTTGCTGAAGATATTTTGTGAGGCATCAGGTTTGGAGGCGAGTGAAAAAAAATGCTCTTTTATTGGATTTTGCAGAGATACGTCTCTCAAATATTTCATTTCCATACTTTTCCTGTATAAATATGAAAGTATGGACGATGGTTTTAATTATATGGGTTTTAATTTGAAACCTAATGGATATGGAATAAAAGGTTTGGAATGGCTTATAAGAATAATCCATCATAAAATTAACAATTGGACATTTCGTTGGATTTCATTTGGGGGAACGATTACTTTGGCTACCTTAGTGTTTTAAGGAATACCTATTTTTGGTTTTTTATATACATGGTTCCATCTTTCGTAATTCACAGATAAGAGAAAAGTTCTTTAAATTTTTATGGTCGGGTAGAATGGAGTTTTCAAAGATTCATATCTCGTCACGGGAGAGTATTTCGCTTCCTTGTTTTTTGGGGGGACGAGGAATAAAACAGTTATCTAAGTGCAATATCTCTTTATTCACGAAAAACATGCGGCGATGTTTGTTCAATTCCAGGTAGTGGGGAAAACTTATAAAATCCAAATATCTGAAATATTTGGATCCAACTATATGGTTCAGAGGTGACTTATCAAAAAAAATTTCTCATTCAACATTATGTAATAGTTTTAAGAATTTTCTTCCAGTTATAATTAACGACATAAGCTAGGATGTTTGTAGAGGAATCCAAATATATTTAGGGTTTGATCCTATCTATGGGATGCAGGGTGATTACAAACTTTCTTAGGAGATTGTGTTGGATATTCATAGAAGAAATATATTTGTCTTAAAGCAAATTCAATTGGGAGGCTCGAGTATTATGCAAAGGTGGGATTGTTCATTGTATTTGGGTATCAATGAAAATTCAACTGAGGAATAGAATGCGTATGTGTCCAAACTTTATCAAGGAGGAATTAATATGTCTGATAAACCTGACAAATTGGTTTGGGTTTATAATATTACAGAGGTATTGGTGACTTCTATGTTGGGTTATCATTCATTGTTTATGGAATATAGCTTCATAGGTACTCTTTGGTGGAACAGATGGCTATGGAGAGGTTCCATTCCTTTAAAAATAAAATTATTTATTTGGTTATGTTTAGAAAACAAGATTTTTACCTGGGATGTTATGTAGAGTAGGGGTTTCATAGGGCCTGGGAGATGTATATGTGTAAAGGGGAGGAAAAATATGTTGGTCATTTGTTCAACAAGTGTGTTTTTTTAAATAATTCTAGTATTTATTGATGAATCATTTTATATTGGATCATTTTGGGGGGGATGGTGAATTGGTGGAGGATAATATACAACAATGGCATGAGGGAAAAGAAATTTACAGCTATCTTCCTCTTTTCATGCTGTGGGAAGACTGGAAGGCCATAAATAGAGCCATTTTTAATAATCAATTTCAAAAAGATGATTTCGTTTTTCGAATATGATTTCTTCCTTTTCATATTGGAACAAAGAGAAATATTATAGGAATCTCAAAAATTTCTCTATTCCTTCTATTTTAATGGGGTTGGTTTTAAAGGTTGGAAGGGATACAGTTTATAAGCGTTGGATGAAAGTGGTAAGATGTACGTATAATAGAGCTGAATTGGAAACCTTATGTCTTGGAGTCATTATCCAACCCACACATCTTTATATGGTCAATTTGGCTTATTTACCCACTTATCCTAAGTATTGACTTGAATTACTAACATCAACATTAGCACACTCCTGACATCATCATTAGCACACCAACGCCCTACTTCAATAAGGGAGGCCAACTAATCCTTCTCCTTCAATCAAAGAGGCTAACTAGGCTTCCTCCTTTAATCAGGGAGCAAATATCGAGTGATCTGCTTGTCATAAGTGCACCAATTGGTTAACTTAATGTTTTTTCACCTAATAATTAGTTAAGATGATTTGGAAAAGTGCCTTCCTCATCTCTTTGTTTATTTTGGGCTGATTTGAGTTAACTGGAGTGACTTAAGTCGCCTCCAACAACTTCTAGTGACTTAGTTGAGTTGAGTTCACTTCATCGGAGATGAATTGAGTTAGATATGTGCCCCCACATGTTGAGTGAAACATAGTTGAGTTCTATTCAGTTAGACTCAGTCATTACTACCTCCAATTTTAGTTAGGGGTCAATTAGATTCAATTATGGTTGTGATTAGTAGTTAACTGATGTGTTTAGTGTGGCTAACTGACAGCTAATCCACTCTCATGTTTTCCAATTCGAATGACTTCCTTGGGATTCGAATTGTATTTCTATTCATGCAAGTTTATCACATTGTATCTCTACTTTTGAATATTTAATATATTCTTACAACTGAAACTCCTAATTACAGTTTGTTTCATGTTAGATTTCTTATGCAATTGATTCTGAATCTTTGTGAGTTGTTCCTTGGTCCCAAGATTACTGTGACTCAATTTTCACATTGTATCAGTGTAATGTTCCAAGTATGGTGTACAGACCTGAAAAATCTCCAATTCTGTTAATTGTATTAAAATTTCTGAACTTGAAATAGTTTACACAATGACTTCTTTGACTGGGAAAATAAGGGGTTTATTCTGGGAAATTTTGCAGACAAAGGAGTGAGCAGGGGGAAGCAACCAAAGAAAATCAGACATTGAATTTCATCTCCCCTAACACATTTATATCTGTTTCCATTTAGGGTTCAGAATCAGCACTGCGGAAACGTACTACCACGCTTCTGGGTAGCCAAACCGTGCAACTAAGGAGTGTAGTTCGGTTTGTTTCAACCGGGGGATTCTGGAAACTTGCAGAGGTTTATTCCAGCGTTAATATAACATAAATAAAGGATTTATACATTTCATTGATGTTCTGGAAAGTTCTAATAAGTTTCGGGTGAATTTGGGATTTTTGGCAGTTTTGGCCAAGGAGAACCCTGCGCAGAGGAGGATGCAAAAGGGTGGTATGACCCAAAAAAAAAATGGTTCTAGAGATTTATAGGGGAATTTAGTCCTATTACTGACCTACAGGAACTGATAGAGCTCAGTTTGAGTTTACATAACCTATTTTGCATCAATTTCAATAAAACTAGTTATTAAAAACTAGTAATCTAGCTAGGGTGTTAAAAAGACTATTAAATCACCTCAAATTCAATTCTGTGAAACCTGATATTTATAAAAGAGATAAATATGGGTTCTCTAAACATTAAAAATTATTTCAATCCCTTTCCCATCATGAAATATTCATTACAACACTCATATTCCCTCAATTCCCCCCCATACACTGATAAAATAGGATCTTTTAATGAAACTGAGATGATATTCTTTAGGGTATGAGATATATCGACCTGATAAATGTAATTTTAAGAATATAATGACACTACAGAACAGCAATAACATTATTTACTGACCATTACAAGAGGATTCCAAAATTAAGGGGCAGGAGGCCCGAATCTTGACCAACAAGGGGCTGTGAGCATAGGTGAAGCATGGGATTCACTGGAGCTCGACCTGAACTTTATGGAGGCTGTAATAAATTCTGGAATAAGCTTCAATGGCTGACATTAGCGCTCCATACCTGCAATAGATAGAAAGGGAGATGGAAGAGAAGGGAGGAGGGGTTTGGGGATCATCACCCAATGTTCTGAGGCACAACACTCAGAGAGTATGCTCACATAGCATAACCATAATATCAAATCATCCAAAATGACTCAATGGGGTCGAATTCACCTTTAATAGAGTGTTGAGTGACCTTCTTAGTAGGTGAGGATCCAAGGTGACCTGTGAGAGCAAGTCAACCCTCAACAAACCCTAACCCTAGCCACATAGGCGCCTCCTTTGGGGAATTTAGAAAGTAGGACCATGTGGAATTATTTCTAAGTTCAATTCCTCCTTCATAATTATAAATTTCGCCCTCACTAAGTCAAAATTTGCTTCTTTTGATTTATGACACCTTTTTTTCTTTTCCGGACCCCTAAGGAAATTGTTCTTTCCTTTGAAAACTTTCCTGCTTTTCTCTGACTGCTTTTCTGAGCTCCATAAGAGGAAACTGTTCCCTCCTTTGAAAACTTTCCTGTTTTATCCCTGAATGCTTTTTTATCTGCTTTTTGGTACTTTCCTCTTTGTTTCCTATGACAGCTTTTGTCATAGTGTTTCCTCTTTCCTTTCTTGGCTAGTAGACTTGTCCAATGCACCCCACCTGACTAGGAAACTTATTTACACCTCATAAATTAGCAATAATAATTAAAATGGAAAATAAAAATTAGATACATGCCTTACTTAATTAATTATTACAAAATTTCCCTAGGGAGCTTGATTAATGTCAAATTGAGCCCCTCCTAGGATTCCAGTATGGTCAACACTTTGATGGCCAATTTGAGGGGACAATGGCCACTTTGAGGGGACATGACAATCCTCCCCTCCCAAATCTGCTTGTCCTTAAGCAGAAGCACCACAGAGTGCTGCAAATTTTTCCACCATGTTTCTGCTGCACCACTCTGATCATAGTCATTTCTTTGATGCCACTTCCTTTAGCAAAATTGCCAACCCAGTTAAAGTAACTGAGTAGAATTCCAGGATCCCACTGCCTCCTCTGCAAGGACCCAAATTTTTCTGCCACCTTTTGAACTCTGTCATTCCTAAGAATGCCTGGATCCCATGGTTTTATCTGCCTCCTTCCACCCATCAATAAAAACAACAAAATTTTATCATTGTAGAGGAGGAAAATGAGGTTATGAAAATCATACCACCATACTGGGAGCTCATCTCTCCCCATGCCAAGCTGAACATTTTTTAAACTCTCCCACTAAACATGGAATTCCTCATCTGCTATCTTTGTTCTGGTGCAAGACCTCAACATTATGCTACTTGTTCCACCAAACTGACTCAAGTGGAACTTCCATTCATAGCCATGCATCATGAAGACATCAAATAGATGCCTCTGATGTTTCATGTCCACATAGAAAGGTAATGGTGAAATTTTCATACCACATGGCTGAACCATTAAGTCATCAATGGAATATGTGGGAGCCTCCTATTCCTCATGTGTCATCAATAGGAAAAATCCCTTCACCCAATTTTCATCCCTATGTGTGCCTGCTGAACTAGAAGTGTGGACTGATTTATAGTAAAACAAACCTCTGCAAAATGTGCCCAAAAAAAGTGTGGATGCATCAAACCCATCATGGGCTGGTCCAACAAAAGGGATCTCTTCTGACTCTTCACTGAAAACATGACTCCTTCCATGAGAAAATTCATCCTTTCTCGGGTAATGGCCATGTGCTTGGAACTCATCATCTGCATCCCAAAATTCCTTAAGCACAAAAATTTTAGAATGCACCTCATGTGCATGTGCATGGGAGGTATCCAATGGCTGCAAATTAAATCTTTGTGGCTGCCCACATGTACAGACAATGTCAGTCCAAACAAAAAACTTATTGCAGAAATTAAATTCTTCACCTCCCAAGGTCTTCATTCCAAAGATGTTTCTATCCACCCAATCAATGGATGAATATAGAATTTTATTTTCTGATCCATATGGAATTTGATCAGCCATATTTATTAAGGATAAGAACACTTCATCCTTCCTCTCATTCTCAATGATTGCTTGGCCCATATTTTCTTCCTCATAGATTTTCACAAGCACCTGCAAATTTGCTCCTCCCTCATGGCTGTCCTCCACATGAGGTTCCTCCATTATACCCAAAACATTTCCTTCCATGCAGCATGAAAGGTGTGACACCTTCAACTCCTTCTGGAGTTGAAAGATCTGTAACTTTGAATCTTGAAGGGATCTTTGTGTGCTCTTCAATAAGTTATTGGTGACCTCCAACTTATTAGTGATATTTTCTGATTTTTCTTCTTCCTTCTTAAGTGCACTATGGTACATTTCAGCCACCATGAGGAGATATTCTCTATCAGATAATAAGTTCATATATCTCTCCTTCATCTTGGAAATTCCTTCTTTCAGTGCTATGCACTCCTCCAGAAAGGCTTCTCCTTCCATATCTCCACCAGAAGCTTGCCAACAACATCTTGGCACCAAGGCATTGATGTCAACAAAGTTTTTCATGGCTTCCCTAAGATTCTTTCTATCCTCCTTTAGTGATCCACTCAAATGATGTGGCTCACCAACAATATCCTCCATCAAGTTTTCTTCTTCTAATATGTGACATATATGCCCATTTTTCTTGTGGCATGAATCCACCACATAAAACTCATCCTCAACATACAGGCCAACCTTTGAATTTTCTGCACACTCACTTCCATGATCTGAAGTGGAGGGTATCTCTGAATGCTGGAATGACATGTGATCTGTATGAAAATCAGGAAGCATCTCATGCCTTGAAATTTCAGCTTCATCCTATTGCAAGAGAGTCCAACATTCTGAACTATGTCCCTCCCTTTGCATCAGATTTTTCTCCTTCAAATTTCCTAGTTCATATTTTGCTGGTGGGGCCTTGCCTTCCACTTCATTACGCAATTCAAATGATGAATTCAGATCTGATATTTCTTGTTCTTTTCGATCTGATCCAAAATATTCCTTCACCATATTATTACCATTGACAATATCACCCTTCTTTTCACTGATTGTGTGATCACCAACAGGAAAACTGGGAGTAAATTTATCTCCCTCACAAGTGGTCTTCCTTTTGCAGTCCTCAGATGCAAGTGAAGAATTTTTATATTTACATGGATCAGATGGTTGCAGGTGTACATGGATTCTGCAAAAATCAGAACTATTATTATCCATGTTCTTAACATTACCATCTTCCTGTATGGATACCATGGTAGCCTGCTCTTCCAACAAAATTTCTGCTTCACACCCAAGCGGTGTGGCCTTGTTTTCATCCTCATTATGTGTCTCAAAAGGTGACTGTAAATCTGATTGTGCACCTCTTTTGGATCTAGTCCAAAAGATGCCTCACCACCCATACATGAGCCAAAACCTTGAGCAGTGATCTGGAGATCACCCACCAAGAAACTTGAAGTGGATTCCTCTTCAACTTCTTCTCTTATGCAACCAACTTGTGGTGATTTTCACTTCATCTCCTGGATATCTTTGTCCACTTCATCTCTATTGTCCTCCAAGAAACTTGTGACTTTTTCATATTTAGTGGTACTCATGTCACAATATTTAGAAGCTCCTTTTGAAGGAAAACCAAACAAACTCTTAAGTCTTGAACATGTTGATGGCTTGGAGGAATATTCACCTTTGATTCTGTCTTCTTCTTCTTTTCTTGGAGAGTTGGAACAAATTGGTTCCTATTTGGATAGCTTGCTGCTCTTGAAATAATTCTCATAATCATGCTTGAGCTGGAATCCATACGTGAAATAAATATAATCTCTAAAAGAGAGGTTTCCACAAATATTCCTACCCAAAGCTAGGTAGTCCTTGTAGTAGTGAGGCATGTTCTCACATGCTTCAATGATCTCTGCCAAGTTTTTCTTAACCATTGGAGAATTAGATCTGATCTCTTCCCTGTTTGATGTCCAATAGTATTCATCATATTCACTTTTTTGTATGCCTCCATCAACATAGAGGATTTTTTCTTCTTCATATCTTCTACAGTATTCTTCATACTGCTCATCATAGTCATCCTCATAGTATGACATGGCTGCAAATTTATTTAGTGAGAGATTTCTTTCCACAGGATGATCCAAGGAAAGAGCTCTGATACCACTGTAATGTTCCAAGTCTGGTGTACATACCTGAAAACTCTCCAATTCTGTTAATTGTATTAAAATTTCTGAACTTGAAATAGTTTACACAATGACTTCTCTGACTGGGAAAATAAGGGGTTTATTCTGGGAAATTTTGCAGACAAAGGAGTGAGCAGTGGGCAGAAACCAAAGAAAATCAGACATTGAATTTCCTCTCCCCTAAAACATTTAGATATGGTGCCATTTAGGGTTCAGAATCCGCATTGCGGAAACGTACTACCATGCTTCTGGGCAGCCAAACCGTGCAACTAAGGAGAGTAGTTCGGTCTGTTTTAACCAGGGGCTTCTGGAAACTTGCAGAGGTTTATTCCAGAATTAATATAACATAAATAAAGTATTTATACATTTCATTTATGTTCTAGAAATTTCCAATAAGTTTCGGGTGAATTTGGGATTTTTGGCAGTTTTGGCCAAGGAGAACCCTGCACAGAGGAGGATGCAAAAGGGTGGTATGACCCAAAAAAAAATGGTTCTGGATATTTATAGGGGAATTTAGGCCTGTTACTGACCTATAGGAACTGACAGATCTCATTTTGAGTTTACAGAACCTATTTTGCATCAATTTGAATAAAACTAGTTCTAAAAACTAGTAATCTAGCTAGGGTCTTAAAAAGACTATTAAATCACCTCAAATTCAATTCTGTGAAACCTGAGATTTATAAAATAGATAAATATGGGTTCTCTGAACATGAAAATTTATTTCAATCCCTTTCCCATCATGAAATATTCATTACAACACTCATATTCACTCAATTCCCCCCATACACTGATAAAATAGGATCTTTTAATGAAACTAAGATGATATTATTTAGGTTATGAGATATCTCTACCTGATAAATGTAATGTTTAGAATATACTAACACTACAGAATAGAAATAACATTATTTACTCACCATTACAAGAGGCTTCCAAAATTAAGGGGCAGGAGGCCCGAATCTTGACCAGCAAGGGGCTGTGAGCATAGGTGAAGCATGGGATTCAATGGAGCTCGACCTGAAATTTATGGAGGCTGTAATAAATTCTGGAATAATCTTCAACGGCTAACATTATCTCTCCATACCTGCAATATATAGAAAGGGAGATGGAAGAGAAGGGAGGAGGGGTTTGGGGATCATCACCCAATGTTCTGAGGCACAACACTCAGAGAGTATGCTCACATAGCATAACCACAATGTCAAATCATCCAAACTGACTCAATGGGGTTGAATTCACCTTTAATAGAGTGTTGAGTGACCTTCTTAGTAGGTGAGGATCCAAGGTGACCTGTGAGAGCAAGTCAACCCTCAACAAACCCTAACCCTAGCCACATAGGCGCCTCCTTTGGGGAATTTAGAAAGTAGGACCATGTGGAATTATTTCTAAGTTCAATTCCTCCTTCATAATTAGAAATTGCACCCTCACTAAGTCAAAAGTTGCTTCTTTTGATTTATGACATCTTTTTTTCTTTTCCGGACCCCTAAGGAAATTGTTCTTTCCTTTGAAAATTTTCCTGCTTTTCTCTGACTGATTTTCTGAGCTCCATAAGAGGCAACTGTTCCCTCCTTTGAAAACTTTCCTGCTTTATCCTTGACTGCTTTTTTATCTGCTTTTTGGTACTTTCCTCTTTGTTTCCTATGACAGCTTTTGTCATAGTGTTTCCTCTTTCCTTTCTTGGATAGTAGACTTGTCAGATGCGCCCCACCTGACTAGGAAGCTTATTTACACCTCATAAATTAGCAATAATAATTAGAATGGAAAATAAAACTTAGATACATGCCTTAATTAATTAATTATTACAAAATTTCCCTAGGGAGTGTGATTAATGTCAAATTGAGCCCCTCCTAGGAGTCCAGTATGGTCAACACTTTGATGGCCACTTTGAGGGGACATGACAATCAGAGCCATGGTGGGACAAGGATCTTCTTCTTGAATAGATTCCTTGATGGATCTATGATGCATTTTAAGCAAAAAGCAAAAAAATTCCAGCACTACACTAAAAGTCGAAGGTTTACCACATAAGTCTTAAGAAAATGAATTGTTGATCAATCTTTCTTGATTAGCTAAGCTGGGTGTGATGAAAACTTGCAAAGTGCAGGCTATTTGACCTTATGATGCCCTTTTTGTGTTTTTGCAGGTTATTTGGAAGACTTCTACTACATCCACCACAGTAGAAAAATGGCTTCTACCATGGATCTTCTTACTCCTTTCAATTACCACCAATGGAAGGGAGACATGGAGATTCAATTGCATGCCAATGGACTCTAGAGAGTCACAATCGACACCGAAATAGAGCCAAACCATGTTGTGGATAAAGAAAGATACTGGAACAAGATGGATGAATATTTTGGGTTTCTATTCCTGCCGATTTCCAAAGATATTCATTTCCATGCCACTGGATTGAAGAATCCGAAGGAAATTTGGGATAAAATTGATGATATCTTTGATAATAAAGATGACATGAGGATTTATCAGCTAGAGAATGAGCTGATTTCTCTTCACCCAAGAAATTTCAAAACTCTCAATGAATTCTTCAGCAAATTCAAGCACCTAGTGCTCCATTTGAAGCAGTGGGATGTCGAGAAAGAGGATGATCAGCTCATTCTCTCCATTCTTTCCAAACATGGATTGGATTACTTAGTATTTGTTTCCAAATTCCATACCAGGAAGCTAATAACCCCAAATTGGAAAATGCCTTCCCTCAATTCCTTCATTGAGTCCCTCACAAACGAGCATGACTAGCTTGTGCATATGGGGATCAACAGATCCTCAAAATATCAAGCATTTTTTTCTTTAGGGCCCAAATATACGAAGGGTAAAGGAAAGGAAAATAATCAAAAGAGTAAGTTTTATGCTCCAAATCCAAAGAGAAGAAACAACAGCAAGGAGAGCCTTCTGGCTCAAAGAAGCACAAGAACAAATGATACCAAGGAAAAGAAAAAATCAAGTGTTCCTACTGCGGGAAGGGATTTCACCTTGAACATGCCTGCATGAAGAAAAATATTGATGAAATGACTCTTCTCCTTGAGAGGAAAAATATCAATATTCCTAAGAGTATTCAGAAGAGAGATAATCAAGATCGGGACATCCAGCAAGAAAGAGGACATGCCCTCATGGAAACAGTTTCGAAGCCTAAAGCTCTCCTCATAGACTTTGGATATTCAAACCATATGATGGTAAGAAAAGAATCCTGCTCATCCTTGGACACCGACAAAATCATTCCCATCCACATGGGAGATGATTATTAGATCATTTCGAAAGGAAAAGGTACTGTAAAAATTGAACATGGAAGATTTTTTGATGTTCTATAGGTACCCTCCTTGGCCTCTAATCTGTTGAGTGTATATCAAATGAAATGCACCGAAGTACCCAAGATATTTAATTTCAGCATGAATGATGTTGAAATCACTAATATTACATCTAGGAAACTTGTTGCACCAGGCATAGAAAATCATCATGCTAAGTCCTATGAGTTTTCCAAGTTTGTGGTGAATACAAATCCCACCGTTCTTTTGATTGATGGGAATGAGGTCAGTATGCTATGGCATGAGATATTTGGTCATTTGAACTTCAAATAATTTCAGAAAATTCAGAAATAGTCCATGGTTGAAGGCCTCCCATCCATCAAAACTTCAAGTGGAATTTGCAAAGGTTGCATTGTCGGCAAACACCTTGAGCACAAGTTTGATAGGGGAAAGGAAATCCATGAAAAAAGTATTTTGGGGATGATTCATTATGATATCAGTGGACCCATGCCTACAACATCCATGAGTGGTTCAAAGTATGTAATCACCTTCATTAATGATTTCTCTAGATACACTTGGGTTTTCTTCCTAAAGAAAAAATCTGAAGTTTTGGAAAGATTCACCAAGTTCAAAGCATCTGTTGAGAATGCCTCTGGGAGGAAGATAAAGTATCTTAGATATGATAATGGAGGAGAGTATATCAAGTCTCAATTTCTTCAAATATTTCCTAACTATTGGATCGAAATCCATCACTCCATTCCCTACACACCCCAGAAAAATGGTGTAGCGAAAAGGAAAGACCGGGCCCTCAAAGAGATGACTACTTGCATGCTGGAAGCCAAAGGTTGGGATGAAAAAATATGGGCTGAGGCTATGGTTGTTTCTTCTCACATTCAGAACATATTCCCTAACTCTTCCATGAAAGTAAATACTCCTTTCGAAGCCTATTTTGGACACAAACTAGATGTGTCAAATTTCAAGGTTTTTGGGTCCACTGCATGGGCTCGAATTCCACTTGACAAGAGGAAATATTTGCAACCACAAAGTATTGAATGTTTTTTCATTGGACATATAGAAGAATATAAGGGATTCAAACTTCTAAATATCATAACCAAACATATATTCATCAAAAGAAGTGTCAATTTTGAAGAACCTCTCCAAGAGGTAGAACTAGTTGATGAAAAAATTGCTGAAATTCCCTCCTGTTCTATTGATCATTTGGATGGTGAAAGTGGGAGTGAAGGCTATGATATTGCAGATATTATGCCTGATATCAGTGAGAAAAATATATCAGTTTTATAATCATATTATTATGTGTACACTCATCTCCCAACTTGGGCCAAAAAGACACTCTCTTCCATTGGGACAAACATTGGAAATCCTGCTGATCCAAGAAGAACCCAGTCTGATTTTCAAAGAGAAAGTATTTCTCTCTCTTTTCATGATTCATTTCTGTCTGAGACCTGTTATTTAATGATTGGGTCTGATCTTAATTCCTAATACCATGCTTGAAAATATTCGAAATGTCAATCTGTAATGGACGAAGAGTTCAATTCTCTTTGAAAAAATGCAACTTGGGAGCTTGTTTCCCTTCCACTTGAGAGGAAACTAGTTCAATAAAAGTGGGTATATAGAATAAAGGTTTCTTCAGATGGAAAAACCTGCAAGTACAAGTCATGGATGGTTTCAAAAGGGTTCTCCCAGATCCAAGGAGTTGACTATCATGAGACCTTTGCACCGGTGGCAAAGATGTATTCGATAAGACTAGTTTTGGCCATCGTCGTATCCAAGCACTAGGACATGCATCACATGGATGTCAAGAGTGATTTTATTCATGGAGACCTGCATGAGGAGATATAAATGAAGAATCTTTAAGGATATACATCAGATCCTTCCTTGGTGTGTAAGTTGCAGAAATATTTATATGGGTTGAAACAGGCCCAAGATCTTGATATGCCAAAATGGATGTCTTTCTTCTCTCACAAAATTTCCAGAGGTGCAAATATGATCCTAATGTATATTTGCAGTAGTACGAGGGTAACATTCTGATCATATTATTATATGTTCATGATCATTTGATAACAAGAAGCATACTTTCTTTGATTGCCTTTATAAAAACTGCTCTTCATGATGCTTTTGAAATGAGCGATTTGGGCTCGCTGAGATAGTTTCTCAGTCTTGAAATATCTCAATACTATGATCGGATAATGGAAACTCAGTACAATTATATTTCATAACCATTACTTAAGTTTAACATGGCTTATTTCAAGGCTACGCCATTTCCTTTCCTCCCAGGAATCAGTCTTGAAGAGGGAAAATCCACTCCATCCAGGGATTCGATAATTTACCGCCAGTTGATCGGAATATTTCTATACTTGACACATTCAAGGCCTGAAATTTGTTATGCTATGAATGTTGTATCAATATATATGCAACATCCTCACGATCTCCATTGGAAGGAAACCAACGATATCCTTCAGTACATTCATGGAACTAGGTCCTACGACATTCACTATGCTGCAGATTCTGAGCTAGAGTTGGTTAGTTTTACAGATTCTGATTGGGAATGGGACACCATAGATTGGAATTACAATTTTAGGTATGTTTTTATGTTTGGTGGTGGCACCATTTTTTGGTCCAGTAAAAAGAAGTCTTCCATTGCACTTTCTTCAGCAGAGGCCGAGTATAGGGGAGCTGTGAATGCTTGCATCCAGGCAGTTTGGCTACACGGAATTTTGTTTGATTTTGAGATTGGTAGTGCTTTATCCACATTCATATTTTTTGAAAGCCAAAGTGATATGAATATCTCAATCTATCTAGTTCAGCAGTAGAGGACCAAACATGTTGAGATTCACATGCACTACAACAGGCCCATTGGTGCATCGAAGGACAATTGTTCTATAATACTTCCCTATAGATGAGTAGATTGCAAATATTTTCACCAAGAAATTTACTAAGAAAAATTTCACTTACCTCCATTCACTGTTTGGGGTGAGTTCATCAGGGTGACCAATCACTTCTTTAGTATTCATCTTCAGGGGGGGTTTTATTCCCACTAGGTTTTCCCATTTTCCTCACTTAGCATTTATTTGAGCATTTTAGAGTTACTTTTTGTATAGGGTGAACTATGGCCTTTGTTTTCAGGGCCCTAGCATTTTATTTTTACTTCTCCACATGAGTATAGATTAAGGGGGGGTGTTGGAGTCATTATCCAACCCACACATCTTTATTTGGTCAATTTGTCCTATTTACCCACTTATCCTAAGTATTGACTCGAATTACTGACATCAGCATTAGCACAACAACACACTTTTCACATCAACATCAGCACACCACTTCCGTCCTTCAATCTGGGAGGCCAACTAATCCTTCTCTTTCAATAAGGGAGGATAACTAGGCTTCCCCCTTCAATCAAGGAGAAAATTTGGGGTGATATTCTTGTCATAAGTGCACCAATTGGTTAACTGAATGTTGTTTCACCTAAAAATTTGTTAGCTTGAGTTGGAAAAGAGCCTTCCTCATCTCTTTGTTTATTTTGGGGTGATTTGAGTTAATTGCAGTGATTTAAGGTGCGGGCCAACAACTTCTGGTGACTCAGTTGAGTTGAGTTCACTTCATTAGAGATGATTTGAGTTAGATATGCACCCCCACATGTTGATTGGCATCCAGTTGAGTTCTATTCAGTTAGACTCAGTCATTACTACCTCCAATTTCAGTTCGGGATCAGTTAGAGTCAATTATGGTTGTGATTAGTGGTTAACTGATGTGTTTAGTGTGGCTAACTGACAGATAAGCCACTCTCATGTTTTCCAATTCGAATGAACTCCTCGGGATTCGAATAGTCTTGCTATTCATGCAAGTGTAGCACATTATATCTCTACTTTTGATTATTAGATACATTCTTATAGTTGCAAATCCTAATTGTAGTGTGTTTCATGTCAAATTTCTTATGCAATTGATTCTAAATCTTTGTGAGTTGTTCCTTGGTCCCAAGATTACTATGACTCAATTTTCACATTATGGGGATTATTTTATTGTGCAAAATTTTGGGGTTTTTCCTCGTTACAGATTCTAGGAAATTCACAAGTTATTATAAATTGGGAAAAGGGGAATGCATAAGTGAATTCTCTAGTTTTAATTCATTGGATGGAAATTATTAGAGCTTTGATAAAGGAATTTTCCTTTTTAAATTTCCAGCATATATACAGAAAATTAAATGTGGAAGCTGATATCCTCTCGAAAAATGAGTTGGGTTCTAAGGATGGAAAAATCATGTTCCAACATTGTTTTTGGGAGAAACTGTTCAGAGATGGAGTCTTAGTATTTTTCTAACTCTGCTTTAGTTTGTTGTTATCTAGGGATGATTTTATTATGTTTTGTATCATATGGGTTAATTTTGGTTTGATAGTGACCTTATGGGTTTTTAGTTAGATCTAGGTAGTTGTTTTGGAAAGCTTTGTTGGACTATATAGTTTTGGATGGAATGTATTTTGAAGAATATGTAATTGGTTTATAATATGCATGGGAAGAAAAGGAGTTGTCTTTTGGAGAAAAATATGTAAGATGTTGATATGGATTTTTATTAATAAATTTTTTATTTTTTTTGTTGAAAAAAATGAAGAAGACAAAAACCTCTAACAATATATATGGAAAGAAAATACAAACTGAAATATAAAAACATATGCAATAAGTTTTCGATCATTACATATAGCTCATAAGAAGAATGCTAGAGTGAAAAAAAAGAAAAAAAATCACTGAATAGTTTCTCGAAAATAAAAATTGACCTTAATCCTACTGGGAATATAAACCCTAACTTTAATATAAAAATAAAGGCAGTGTGTTTTAATTCGCAAATGCAATGAAATTAATAGCTAGAAACTTGGAACATAAGTCTTTGATAATGATTTCAATATTTTGAAATGTCAATTGCATATTGTTACATCCCAATGAATATATTGCTTGTATTGTATATGAAAATATTACAGTGAAAATATACATATCATTAAGAAACACGACTATTGTACAAAAAAACCAATGTTTCATATTTATCCATATCTATCTTTCTGTCACCCTCCTACTCACCCACTCCACTAACCCCTCCCTCGTCTCCTTCTTTCCCCTCTCTTCCTCCTAATCATTTATAAACCCCCTCCACCCTTGCTCTCTCTCCCCTACTCATCCACCTACACCTAACCCCCAGCCCTTCCTCTCTCCCCCAATTCCCTAACACACCACCAACCCATTTGTTCTCTCTTTCTCTCTCTCTCTCTCTCTCTCTC
>LPNX010050371.1:139369-162820 GCA_001517045.1 Pseudotsuga menziesii
CCCTTATATCTCTCCCACCTAATCCTCTCTCTCTATATTTCTCTATCTCTCTCCCCCCTACCCATAACTACTAACCCTCTCGAAATCTGCCCCAATCCTCTAACACCCCCATATTTGTCTCTCTATCAACCAACTACTCATATCCATCTCTCTCTCTCTCTCTCTCTCCCCTAATTATTACTAACCCCCCATCTCATTCTCTCTCACTCCCCTACTCCTCCACCTACACCTAACCTACACCCCTCTCTCTTATGCCTGAACCACCTGACACACAACCACCTCATTAGTTCTCTCTCTCTCTCTCTCTCTCACACACACACACACACACACACACACACACACACACACATACATCCCTATGAATCCCCCTACCAATAAACCCCTCCTTTCCCTCCCTCCCTCCCAGTCTCTTCTAATCTCCTTAACCCTTACTAACCCCTTACCTCCCCCTCTGTCTCTAACTTTAACCCATGGAAACCCCCACTCTCTATCTCTCTTATATTCCCCGTGCCCCTATCCACTCTCTTTATGTCTCTCTTGCTCTCCCTACCCTTAACCCCACTATATCTTTGTCTCATAACCCCCCTCCCCTTTCCACTAACCACCCCCAATTTCTCTCACTTTACCTCTCTCTCTCTCTCTCTCTCTCTCTCTCTCACACACACACACACACACACACTCCTCAATTATACCCCCTTTCTATCTAATCTCCCTACTCCTCCTCAAACCCCCTAGTTCTCTCTCTCTCTCTCTCTCTCTCTCTCTTCACCCTAACCCTTACTAATCTTTACTATCATTTTATATACCTATCCATCCAAATATTTTTAATGTTATCATTTCCAAGACAGGTCTAGTACTACTTGAATATTTTTAATGGTATCATCACCAAGACAAGTATAATGCACCAAGTCACCAAGTGTAACACATCCAATAATTTTTTTTATATATACCTAGTTATCCAATTCCTTTTAATGATATAATCATGAAACCATCTAATGTGATTATAGTTTTACATATTGCTTACACGTTTTATAATTTATATTGCATGTTCATTTTTTTCTACCATGAGACCTTTTTTGGTGGGATCATCAATTTGAATTTAAGAGAAACACATACATGTTTCATAGCACTGGGAGGAATGACTCTCCACACATGCTAGCATGTCATTTCTATACCAATGTGTCTTCTTTGGATTAAACAAAACTTTCCATGGATTGTGGTAAACCATGGCTAATTAATCATTTCATCCATTTTTTCATTATGCCTGTGTTTTACCACTTACTACAATATGCTACATATCATAAATTTTGATGAAAATCTAAGCCCATATGGCATTTTTTTTGCAGATTCAAAAAATTTATGCAATTAAATGCACTTTAAGCAAGCTAATAAATCTGATCATATATAAATGTAAATTATAGCATTCGTATCCTATAGTAACAATCTTCAACCAATCAAGCATATATGACTCAAACCCTAGTCTTGAACATACCTGATGACTTGATGAGATCAATAGATCCAAAATTTGGAAAAAATGACTCATCTATACTACTACAACAGCAGTCCTAGGTATATCAATGTCTTAAAAGGAATTATAGACACTAGTAAACTAAAAAGACACAAACATTCAAACCAATCAGCCAAGCAGGAAGGACCCAAAACATTCACAAGAGAAGAATCAGACCTAACTTATTCAAAAGGTTCTCTATCAACTTTGGGCTTATTAGGCTGGCCGTTAAGAGGAAACCACAAGTGAGACCAATCAGTAGCAAAGTAACCTTTAAGTTTCTCTGACCAATTCCGACTCAGCCACATACCATAGGTCTCTGGAATATCCGCAATCACAATATCTTTTGTTTGAAGATTCTAAGGATCTGCAGATAGTTTGAGAAGAACATTTCATAGCCTCCCTACTACTTTAACCTTGGATCTATCTAATTGCACAATCTGAATAGGGCAATTTTCATAGGTGGAATTAAGCTTCTTACACATAGAAAGGGGCATAACATTGGATGAAGCACCTGAGTCTACATACAGTTATGCACATTTATGTTAAAGATCTCAAAGGTAAGTAGAAAGGGAGAAGTACCCTTTCTTCCAAGCTTAGGATGGTTTGTACGGGAAGTGGAGTCAATTTTATTATTCTTAGCTTCTCGAGGATGCTTTATAATCATGCTTTCAGGTAAGGAATCCCTTATGGAAGGGATTTTGAGAAGGTCAAATAAAGATATGTTTGCTTTGACTCTCTTAATATCCTTGGCCAAGTTGTATTCTGCCTTAGGAATGAGGGTGTCCTTCTGAACTTGAGCTTTACCTTTGCTAGGGGTTTGTGCTACAGGCATTGCTTCCTGTGGAGGTGACCCTTTAGACCTAGTATTATGTGTGTGCTGGAGATTAAAAGTTGTATCGGGTTTTTTTTCTTCTTCTTCTTCCTCTGAGAAGAAGCTCACAGAGCTGACCTACTAATCATCCTCCTCTTCCTCTTGGGGAGGTTGTGATTCTTGAGTGGACTGATCTTCAGAGGTTTTTGGGGTGTCTGGTGTTCTTGTAGGTAAGGCTTTCAAGACAAAGAAGATCTCTTCTGAGGTGAACCCCTTGTTGGGATTTGGAGGTGGTGGATTTTGAGGAGGTTGATTTGGCCTCCTAAAAGGTGGCCTACTGAATCCTCTATTTTTTGATTGATTTTAATTGCTTGTCTTCTTGAGATCTACCATCTCGTTAGACATCCTTTGAAGGAGCTTCTTCACTTCACTCATATTGAACAGATCTTGGCTGGTAGCAACAGGTTTAACGGAACTGTCACTTTTCCTACGTGAGGTAGATCCTTATTCGAATGTGGAGTCAGGGTTGTCTTTGAGACAAAACATGTCTCTTTCAACCTGAATGGATTCGAAGAAATCATCTTGCAAGGATTCTTTATGGGCCCTTTTTACCGACATGGATATTTGGGTTGGGAGACCCTTAATATAGTAAGCTACCAGTAATTCCTCCACAGGAAGTACCGTATTTGGGATCCTATTATTTAAATATGAAAACCAGTGATTGTAGTCTTTGACTCTTTCTTTACCCTTAGTTTTCATGGAAGATATCTCTATTACTAATTCCTCTGGGGTTTTGTCATCCTTAAAATTTTGAGTGAAGAGTTCAGAAAACACATCCCATGACAGGATGGAGCTAGTGTCTAAGGCAAAGTACCAGGTAGAATCTTTTCCCTCAAAGGTGTAAGGGAATAGTCTGCAAACCACATCCTCATGGATAACGTTTATAAGTCTAATGTCTTGCATGAAGGATTTTATGTGGTCTTTCGTAGGAATCTTATCATCTGGATTAAATTTAGGAAGCCACTTCTCGGTATTTTTAGGAAATCTGTGCTGATTACCTAAAACGGATACGACATCCCCGTCTAACCATGGTCTGTTAGGTCGTTTGTCAACCATTGGGATAGATTCTACCGAGGAGTCTGAAGAGTCAGAATCTAACGATTCGTCAGATGAAGATGAAGAAGAGGGAGGAGACGGGTGTGTCCCTGCCAGTTGGATGTTGTGTCGAGGAGTTGTTCACTCTGGAAACAAGGAACCTAGATATAACCCAGGAGTGGATGGCTGACTGAAAATTTCATGACGTCTTTCAGTGTTTTGATCACCTGGGCTTGGGATGTCTTGGTTACTAAGATGAGGCAAATCCTGAGTAGGATGATCTTCAATGAATTTTCTTCTAAACTTAGCAACGTTGTGAGAATTACCCTTCAACAGTTTTTTGACTGTGATGGGCCCTAGGATTGGCGATATGAGAATGTATTTGTTTGACAAGGTAGCCTGTTCTTCTGCAGGGGTAACTGGAACAGTGTCTAAAAATTGAACTACTTGTTCCCCTGAGGTAGACGTGCCAACGCGACTATGAGTAATGATCGGATCTCTTGCTGGAGGAGGTGTATGATTATTTCATTTAGGCATGATGTGTTGACCCTCCTTCTAGCACCATTTGTTGAAGCCCCAACTGTGTATGTGGCTGATAAGGGTGTTTAAGGATTGCAACACATGGAGAAAACCCAGCCAAATGCTTCAAACAATCCCACGTAGGTATTGTTCTATCCTAGAGCTGTTTGGTATGGTAATCCCCCATGAATAATTTTGTAGCCTCCACTGTCTAATGGATGGATTTGATCCATAGTGGATTTGTTTTCCAGAATGGAAAACAAAGAGCTGAGAAAGGAAAAGGCAAACTTAAACCTAACTAGGAAGATGGACTTAATCTAAATCTGAACTACTTTGAAAAGGTGTTGGAAATATTATAGGTTGTCTTGATGTAACAACTATAAAATAAAATATTATTTAGATTAGTTAATTATCTTATGAAAGGGTGTAACCCTTTAGTTTACATGCTCAAAGCCTATAAAGGCAAGCTTCCCTTGTAATTATTAAATCATTCAATATATTATTATTACTCATATCCATTATTACAATGATAGTCGGATTCGACTAATGGACAACCGAATTTGGTTGCTCCATTTGGTATCAGAGTGGATTCGCTACTTTGGCCTAAGATTGGATTCGACTCCACCCACCTTTGAGCTTGGCTCATCTCACATCATTTTTCTGCTACTCCATTTCACCCCTGTCACTCCTCACATCGTTCTCCTTCCTCTCTGGCCATCACAAGCAGCCACCCTCCACACCCAATTCCCAACCAAATTCTCTCAGCCTCTTGAGCACTCTAGATCCCAATTCTCTCCTCTTCCCATTGCTCCTCAACCTTCATCCCTCACCCTCCTTCATGCCCACACCAACTCCCGCGCAGCCACTGCCCTCTACCCGTGTACTCACCTGATCGTAGTCTCATTCCGCTGAATCTTCTTACGCACAGTAATCCACTGACATGGCCCTTGTCACTTGTGTGGCCTCTCCTTGGCACTCCCCTGCTCACACCTCCCTTCACACTGCTTGTCCAACATCCTCCTCATCCACACCATCATTCCCAATCATCACCGCTTTTCGGTTTCTCCACTTGAGGTGTGTGAAGAACAAGTAGCTCACCACATTAACAGAAATGTAAATAAGATGAAAACTTTTCTTACTGAAATTACAATTGTTTAACGAAAATTAAATAAAAGTAAATCAGAATTAAAGCATTCAAGATAACCTGCAGGTGCTCAAGTTAGTTGAAAAACCAACATATAAGCTATAAGAATTTTACTGCTGAAGCATTTGCAAAAACAGATAAAGACAGTTGATAAAATAAATTTCATGAAGTTTTATCGATGTATTAATAATTAACAGAGATAAATCAGAGTTAATTAAACACATTAACCAATTGAAAATGAACAACGGTAATATCTGATCATTTGGAATAAGAAAAATGAAACTGTCAAAGAAATTTGATAGATCAAGTACAAAAGATAAGAATTGCAACACTGTATTATATTCAAAATTCTCTGTAACAAATTACATAAAAGACCTTAGCAAAAGATGAAGTGTTGTTCGATCCCTTGTATCAGTCTCCCTTCCAAAAGTCAAAAGTTCAAGAGCCCTTAATACATTGGAGATAATTTACTTAATTAATTATTACAAACAATAGAATTCCCCCTAAAGGGGATCCAAAAACTAAACAAGGATAATATCCTATGAAATCTTTCCAGACACTCCAAATTCATAGTAGCTCCTTGATTTCAGGATAGACATGAATCTTGCATTGCACTTTGAATGGAAATTTAATTAACTGCTCCACATCATGTATGCTGATGTGGTCCAATTCCTTGATTTTCTCCTCCTGGTCATCCCTTCGTTTCTCAACCTATTTGATCATCGGTAAAGGTGGACATGCCTTCTCAATAAGCACCATGGTAGGAAATGATAATTCAGTCATGATATGATCAACTGCATACCACCTTCTTTCGCAGATAGCCTGAGCTTTCTTTATGGCATTGGCCACTGTATCATCCAAGTCTTCCAAAGCTCTCATAATAGTTTTGACTATTTTAAATTGAAAAGGGATGAGAAGAGTGATATTATCATGCCTCTTCTTCATGTACCTCTGCCAATCAGTGACTTCATCATCAGCTTTTGAGGCCTGCTGTATTTTCTCAATTAGGTCCTCCAAAACAATAGACATATTGTCAAACACTGTATAAGTCTCAAACATATCAGCAATATTTCCAAACAACTCACATACCAAATCAAAATGTTCCCTACTAGTTCTAATAGCAAGATCCTTAAACTCTTCTTGGGAAAACCTGGAAAATGAAGATGAATCTGCACTTGCAGTTGCATCTTCATTTTTCTTCTCTAATGCTGTAACCTTTTGAACTAGAGTAGCATTATCATTATTTTCTCTCTGTAACTCTACACTAAGAGAAGCAATCTTTAGTTGGAGTTCATCCTGTTTGTCCTCATGTTGCTTCTTGAGCTTCTCTAGTTCTTCTTTCAAACTGATAATTTCTACGTTTTGTTTATCAAACTCTCTATTTAGAGATTTGGCAGCATCCATATTGGCACCTGTGAAATCTCCTAGAATGGAAGCTGCATATGTAGCATAAGCTTGTGGGTCACTTGATTGCGGAGTCCATAAAACTTCATTCACCATTGACATATCCATATCATTCTGATCTATGCCCCTCTTCTTACCCCATCTTACCACTGATTTAGCAGCTTTGCTATATCTATATTCACCCAGGGATACCAAAAAGTATTCATTGAACTCATCTATGACTTCATCAATAGGAGGTATGCTAATGCCTATGGAAATCAAAGATGAAGTTTGGGTTGTGGTCTGAGAAGGTATATCCATAATGATATGAGAAGTGACAGGGGAGGAAGTAACATTCTGGGCAAGAGTGACTTTAGGAGTTGAAGAAATGTTATGAACAAAAACTTCCACAGTAGGAATTTTCACATTAGTGGCCTTAAGAAATAATGATGGTGATATTATTACAATTTTCTCAGACATAGAGGATGAAACTGAGCTAATTGAAGGGATATGCAAAGGCATTTTGAAAACTAGAGTCTTAACAGATGAGGGAATAGGTTCAACCCTAGGAACTGGTGTGATTGACTCAGGAAGACAAGTGGCATTACGGTAGAGCTCTGTCATAAAAGGTGTCACAACAGAACCATCAGAAAATATGACAAAGACATTATTGAAGAAAGAGGTATTGTGGAAGAAGAGGGTACAAAATGACAAACAAGTTGAGATTGAGGAAGAAGGGATAATACATTAGCATTGCTACCATTAGGGAGATCTTGGAAATCATTACCATTCTCAATAGAAACAGGCACATGAGAACTTATTCCCTCCTCTTCCTCTGAATTAGTTAGATCAATAGTAGGAATAGAACTGTAAACCTATGTATTCTTTAAAGGATTGTCCTGAACCTGAATTTGTTCAGGTAGAATCTTTTCAATAACATTGGTTACCACCTGGGAAATTTCAGGTGACTGAGATGTTGCAAATTCTTGTGTATCTAAGGATGAAGTCATTCTATTCAAATTTTGCTTTATTTGCTCTGAAGTCTGCAAATAATCCATAACTTTTTGTTCCACAGATGTCCATGGAATTTCTCCCATGGGAGCTTTCCCTTTGTCCAATCCTGAGCTGGTTTCCATAGATGTAGTTTTGGATGCCGAAGATTCCTTTGTTGAAGCTCGAGATTTTCTGTATTCCCTGTCTTTTGCCATCCTTTCCAGGATGTCCAACTCCATCGACCTATAATATTTTACCCTGTCTCTGATCTCCTTCTGATACTGCAGGATATGGATTTTCTATTCCTTTCTCTTAGCCCTTCCTCTAACTTCAGAAAATGTATCTACTCCTTGATAAATGAAATCATCCAGATTTTCTTCATGAACATAACCTGTTTTGAAATGATTCCGCCTTAGGTGTAAATCAACAATCCCTTTAGGATCGTGCTACCTTTTGCTTGCAAAACCAATTTTAAGTTACATGATATGGTCACTCACCTCCGATTCCCAAGTAGAAGAGGGAACGCTCAAGGATCCAAGTGTAATAGGAAACCTAGGCCAAACTTTTCTCTTTGGTGCAACACATTTCTTGTAGATTCCCTCTGTAACTGTCTAAAATGAGATCTCTTCTAAGACCAACCTGTCTGGGACGACCTTAGGCAACATGTGAGCTGCGTTGCTGCCATAAACACTAATGTAGGTGAAAGATTGACCCACATACTAGTATCCCATAGTGGCTATGAGAGCTTTTGCTTCTAGTGAGAACGTAGGTGCTTCTTTGTTGAAAATCAGAAAATATACCCTGCCAAGGAAACTTTCACATATATCATAGAATCTAGTCACATAGTTTCCATCCGATAGCTCGGAATGATAGATATGTACAGGCGGGGTCGGTAATTCCCAAATCCATCCCAAATTAGGGTAACGAAAATCAGAATAGAAGATGTCCACAATTAAGGCGGTAAGATAGAAATTGGGATTTTTCTTAGCAGTGGATTTCTGGAACTCTTGGATGGCATTTTTAAGTTCCAATGATAGAATTGAGGCCCAAGGGAAAGATTCACCAGTAGTAATAATGTGATGAGCGATGGGAGCCCATTCCTCTTTAAAGAAAGAATAGTTAGGAAGGCCATAAAGCCTACACAACATCACTACCAGCAGGGAGTAAGGCTCTTTAAACCACTCGACAGGGTATAATTCATCTTTCCTCTTGGAAAATTACAGGGTTTTGTCATCCAAGATTTGAGCATCTGTTCAAAATTAAATTTAGATTTGGAAGTGTTAACAAAATTTTCATCTAGGAGCTGGGTATAAGGTTTAAGAGCATAAATCGTGGCAAAGGTTTCTGAGTAGAAATTGGCTTGCTGAGACCTAGTACTGGTATTGAAAGAAGGATCTTTCACATTGGCGTGGTTAATAATACATCACACAGCATTGTTATAAGGTAGGATGGCCGGTCTGGAAGTAATCATATGCAGGCCAGAATCTCTAATTCTCTCATAAACAGCTTGGTCACTCTGGAAATATGAGAGGTCATTGTTATCAAAAATTGAGTAAACCTGGGACCAATCTAAATGGTAAGTTTCAGTCACTCGGCTGCTAGTATCAGAAAAGAAAACAAAGTTCAGTATTTGGTGAACATATCCTTTTGAAGGTTTTTACTCCTAGTAATTCTAGGGGTTTTGGATGTCACCATGTGTTGTTTCGAATATTTATACCAGAAATTAAAACTGAATTATACGGTAAGCACAGTAAACAATTCAAATTACAAGAAAGCAACCTGGTAACCAACCTGAAACTATAGTAATCACTGTCGGAGTCGCGTGGTAAAATATGGAGGTAAAATCACACAACAAATCGAATTATAGCAGTAAAAATAGCGAAAAATTGTAAATCAAAACTATCATATTTATAATTCCTGAGAAATAATTCAGACCATCAGATGAGAGTTAAAAAGAAAAGGAAGGGTCAGGATCTGCTTTACGGAATGTGGGATCAAAAAACAAAATTGCAAGTTTATTAATTGTTCTGCAACCCCCATTCCTCAACTTCCAGGCTGCGAGATGTGGAAACGTAAAATAGAAAAAAATTATTCAATCGGCTCCACATCCCACATCTTGCGGGATGCGGGATGCAGAAATATGCAAACCAAAATGCAAACAAATGATGACCCCACAACCCGCACTCCGTAAGTTGTCAGATGCGGGATGGGAGTTGACTAAAAATAAACACACATAAAAATTATCCCACATCCTGCATTTTCGGGATATGGGTTGCGTGTTTAAAAATGAAATATCAGAAAAATAAAACATTTCCCGCATTAAACAACTTGCGGGTTGCGGGATGTGGGACAGAAAATGATCCAAACAAAAACCCAATCTGACTGCATTAAAACCAAAGAAATTAAACATGGAAATTTGGCTAAGTTAATGAATTCCAAGAGTCAAGAAATTAAAATAAAACTTAAGGAAACCCTTTAAGATTATGAAGAGTCTTACCAGGTAATCTTTGTACATGTAATTGGGCTCCCGTGTGAAAATGACATGGGATCTGTTGTACCTACAACAAATGGCGACTAGCTGGAAGAACCAATTATCTTTGCAAAACAATAATCCTTTCCAACCAAACTGTCAGTGGGCAAATGATTAACTCTCAAGAAATGTTTACATAAGAATGTAACAAACTAGAAACTTTTGAAATTATTGATGCAATCCCATCCATGGTTATTTAAAAAATGATGCAACTCTGATTCAAATGTCATTGGAAGACAGGGTCTTCTGAACTGAGGCTGACATAGGCATGGAGTTTAAAGTTGAGTCTAAGTTCATACCTTTACCACTTTGGTTTTTCACACAGGGAGTCTTAAACCTATCACTTTTCTTTCCCCTCTTTTATTTATTTATTTTTGGATTAGCAATATTGCATTGACATAGGACCATTGCCCCATGTTTTGGTGATCAGTTCCATTCACAAACCTGATCTAGAAATTGAGCAAGCCAGCTCGGTAAGGAGACCTCTTGTCTTCCATCTATATGGCCGAAAGCAACTATCATGGCTTGGGAATCATTTGGTGATAGTTTCAGTCCAACATCAAGTTCATGATCACAGTGAGACTGGCCATAGATAGGACCCCCTCTTCCTATGTGCAATACTTTCTTGTTTCAAGTTTGAATGAGGTTTGATGTAAAGTGTGAATTACAAGATACTGCAAGGGCTTGGTGTCCATATGTAGATAGAGTTACTCAATGATGCTCTGCAGATCATGAATGAGTCGACTTGTGATAGGATCTCCCATCTTCTAGAGAAATAGAAGCCATCTCCCCATATTAAATGGTAAATATGTCATTCCACTGAGCACCTATGAACCTAATAAGTTGGCTCGTGATGAGACCCCTCATCTTGTAATTCACATAATAATATATATGGCCATAATGGAAATCCGAAGAGTAAGACCGACAAGGCTACGAAGATATGCTACAGTGCCTTAATGAGACCTTAGAGAGGGTGAGCCTTTTCTTCCATAACTATCATCATCAGAGTAAAGAATGTAGAATGTATTAACCTGGATGAGAGGGAATCAATACAAAATTTTGTAAATATGGTTATCATTCAAATATAACAAACCGTGAAATGAGTTAGAAAAGATAGACATTGCCAGATCTGTTTCAATTGAGAAAGTTGATTGCTCCTTATTTCCAAGGGTGTAGATATTACCAAAAGTTACCAAAATCAAGCAAACATTCATAAAATAAAAGGAAAATAACACACCAAACCTATATACAGGGTTGAATCAACCTTTTCAAACAAAGTACTTCTTGAGTAGAAAAACATTCACTGGGAAAGTGTCAACGACCCCTTCCAGTGTTTGTTGTTGAACTGTACTAGGACCAATATTTTCTATAACAATGAATGGTCCTAGACAAAGTTGCTGGAACTTGGTGTACTCTTTGTTGTACTGTGTTTGTCCCATCGTAACACTAGATCGCCCACTGAGAAGTCTCCATCTGATGAAGATCTCTCATCAAATCACTTCTTAACCAACTGTTGATGTTGGTAGAATTTATTCTTGGATTTCTCTCTATCCTCTTCTAGTTTGAGAAGAGAATCAATCCTCTGTTGTAATGGGGGAGAGTCATTCTCTTGGATGGATTGGGCCAATTGCAATAAATGATTGGTGAGATTAGCTGGTAGGACAACTTCCTTGACATAAACAAGGCAATAAGGGGAGTTACCAAGGGTTGCCTTTGGGGTGATTCGATTTTCCCAAAGAGCATAGCAAATTTGGGTGTGCCAGTCTTTATGATGAGAAGCCACTGTCTTCTTAAGGATGCTTATCAAATTTTTGTTTGAGGATTCTGCAATTCCATTGCCCTGGAGGTAGTAATTAGCAGACATCTTAATCTTTATCCCCTTTTCAAGGGCATAACTAGTCAATTCAATGGACTGGAAATAGGAGGCATTATAAAAAACAAGATACTCGGGGGTGCCAAACCTGGTGATTATCTAATTTTCTAGGAAGTAAATTACTTGGCTTGTGTTACACAGTCTTAAAGGGACTACTTCTACCCACCTTATGAAATAGTCAGTAGCTGTTAAAATGTATTTGTGTTGTAATGAGGATACGGGGTTGATGGGTCCGACGAAATCCAATGCCCACAGCTAAAATGGGAATTGGAATGCTACTGGTTGCAAGGGGTAAGTAGGTTTCTTAACTTTGCCAACGCACTTCTGGAAAGGCTCACACTTTCTGACAAATGAATGGGCATCTCTGAATAGGGTAGGCCAATAGTATCCTGCCCTAATAATTTTGTGAGATGTGGTATCACCTGAGAAGTGTCCACTTGCAGGTCCTGCATGAAATTGAAACAGGAAATCATCAGTTTGATCTTTTTCCATTAATTTGAGAAACACTCCATCATAATTCTTTCTAAACAAAATATCATTAATAAGTTGATAAGGGGCCGATTTCAGCCTTAATTCTCTATGTTTTTTGGGATCTAGGGTTTCAAGAGCAAATCCATTATGAAGAAAGAATCTGATGTGATCATACCATTCAGATGACACAGTTTCAAGTGCATTAACAAAACCTGTAGGAGTAGCTTCTTCCTATTCCCAATCAGCTTGCTGACTTTTAGGGTCGTTTCACTGGGCGGTGAGCTGACACAAACCTTATCCTTTGATGATATTTGTGGGCTTAATCTCCAGATCATATTCTTGAAGGGTGGTAATCCACTGAGCTCTCTTTTCTCCCAACTCCTTCCGGATGAGGACATTGCGAATTGCCGCATAAGGGACAATCACCTTGGTCCTTGACTTCAAAAGATAAGGCCTGTAATGTTTTACTAAATTATATACTGTGTAGGCATATTTGTCAACCTGGGAGTAATTGAGTTCAACCCCTTTGAATGTCGAATTCATGAATGAAATCGGGATTTCAACATCTTCGTGATTTTTCTACGTGAGGACAACGGCATAAGAAAAGTCAATAGAAAATGTATACAATATAAAATATTTACTAAAATCCGGGGACATGAGAGCAGGTGCTTCTACTATGGTTTTCCAAATTTCAATAAATGCATTTTTCTGTTCTTCAAACCACTTAAATGGTAAATCCTTTTTGACGAAAAAATGCAGGGGTTTAACTACTTGAGCAAAAGTAGGAACAAATCTTCGAACAAAGTTAATCTTACCCAAAAATGACTGCATTGCCTTACGAGAGTTAGGAAGGCTGATCTTGGAGATTAATTCGACACATTTGGGGTCAATGATCATACCTTCTTTTGAAACTATGAAACCCACCTTTTGTTACTACAAAGATGGACTTCTTGGGATTAAGGGAGATGCCAAATTTCCTGCACCTTTCGAATACCTGTTTTAGCACAGACAAATGATCCTGTCATTTTTTAGAGTAAATGGTAACATCATCAAGGTACACAACAATAGAATTGTGGATCGAACCCCTGAAAGCTATGTCCATAGCTCTATGGAATGTGTCTCCTACGTTTTATATTAATCCAAACAGTATTCGTCTATATGCGAATGTTCCCCAAGGGGTCCTAAAATAATTTTTCAGTTGATCATCAGGTGCAACCAAGACTTGGTTGTAACCAGAAAAATTGGCTATCAGCGAAAACATCTCTGATCCTGCTACCTTCTTTAGGATCTGCTCCATTGGGGGAACAAGATAGTTGTATTTTTCAAAGGCTCGCTTCAGGTTCCTGAAGTCTACGTAAAGTCTTATTTCTCCATTCTTTTTATGAATAGGGACCAAGTTAGCTATCCATTACGTATGTCGGATGAGAAATATGATCCTAGCCGAGAGCAGCTTGTCTAGTTCTTTCTTGACAGAAGGCTCTATATTGGGATGCATTTTCCTCAATTTCTACTGATAAGGTTTTACATCAGGTTTCATGGGGATGTTATGATGCATGATGCTAGTGTCAAAGGTCCTGAGTTCATCATATGTCCAGGAAAAAATGTCTTTATATTCCCTGCATAGTTTGATAAAAAAATTTCTTTCGTCATGGGAACAGTGTATTCTAAGATTGATAAATTGGGGTTCATGCTCTGTTCCTAAGTTAACAGGGGTGTGATTCAAGGTTGAGATTCGAGTCTTGCAATTGATGGTTTTTCTGAATTTATCTTGTAAATCATAGAACTTCTCTAGAATGATGACACACTTTGGGATGATGTTGGAAGGATCAGATAGAGACTTCTCATGATCGACTTCATCAATGGACATACCCTCGAAGGTATTTTGGGCTGACAGGAAGTCAAGTATTTGATAATCATCATCAAACACCTTCCAATTTGTGACATTTTCGGGTATTGAGGGTCTGTACATCAATTTGATAGAGAAGGTTTGTGGAGACAAGCCTTCGAGAGGGATCAGTTTAGATGTAGTGTTGGATAGAAAATCTGCGTCAAAGTTCTGGGATCTAGGAACAGATCTAATATTAAATGTTGAGAAGGAACTAGTCATGTACTTGATTAATCTTTGATAATTAACTAGGCGTGGAGATAGACAGTGTATCTGATTCCGTACATGTTTCACAATGATTTCGGAGTCTCCCACACATTCAATTGCTTTAGCTCCCATATCGATAGCTTTCTTGAGTCCTTGGACTAAAGCCTCATACTCAGCCACATTATTGGTACATTCAAATTACAACCTGCATATAATCATGGTTTTGATCCCTTTAGGATCAATAAGTACACATCTTGCGCCTGCTCCTTCCTTTGACATGCAACCATAAAAAACAAGGTCCAAACTATAGGATCAATTCTGAAATTGGTATTTACATTATATACATTATGAACAACAATGCTACAGAATGGAAGAGATGAAATATGAGTTACCTGAGAGTGTTTCTGCTCATTCTCTATTGGTGATACATCAGCAAGTAAGCCTCCAAAGAAAGTGTCAAATGTGAAATGTTCAATTTGATTGTTAAAGAAGGAGATAGATTTGTTGGAACCATTGAGATCTATTACAATTTTTTTCATGAAAGGTTCTCTGTCAACTTTGAGCTTATTAGGCTTCCCATTAAGAGGAAACCACAAGTGAGACTAATCAGTAGCAACCACAAGTGAGACCAATTAGTAGCAAAGTAACCTTTAAGTTTCTCTGACCAATCTTGACTCAGCCACATACCATAGGTCTCTGGAATATCCGCAATTACAATATCAATTGTTTGATGAATCTGAGGATCTGCATATAGTCTGAGAAGATCATTTCTCAGCCTCCCTACCACTTTAACCTTGGATCTATCTAATTGCACAATATGAATAGGGAAGTTTTCATAGGTGGCATTAACCTTCTTACACACAGAAAGGGGCATAACATTGGATGAAGCACTTGAGTCTACCATACAATTATGCACATTTCTGTTAAACATCTCAAAGGTAAGTAAAAATGGAGGAGTACCCTTGCTTCCAGGCTTAGGATAGTTTGTACGGGAAGTGGAGTCAATGTTATTATTCTGAGCTTCTTGGGGTTTCTTTATAATCATGCTTTTAGGTAAGGAATCCCTTATGGAAGGGATTTTGAGAAGGTCAAATAAAGATATGTTTGCTTCGACTCTCTTAAGATCCTCGACCAAGTTGTATTCTGGCTCAGGAATGAGGGTGTCCTTCTGCACTTGAGCTTTACCTTTGCTACGGGTCTGTGCTGTAGGCATTGCTTCTTGTGGAGGTGGCCCTTTAGACCTATTATTGTGTGTGTGTTGGATATTTAAAACTGTATTGGGTTTTTTTCTTCTTCTTCCTCTGAGAAGAAGCTCACAGAGCTAACCTGCTGGTCATCCTCCTCTTCCTCTTTGGGAGGTTGTGATTCTTGAGTGGACTGATATTCAAAGGTTTCTGGGGTGTCTGGAATTCTTGCAGCTAAGGATTTCAAGACAAAGAAGATCTCTTTTGAGGAAAACCCCTCGCTGGGATTTGGAGGTGGTGGATTCTTAGCAGGTTGATTTGGCCTCCTAAAAGGTGGCCTATTGAATGCTCTATTGTTTGATTGATTTTCATTGCATGTCTTCTTGAGATCTACCATCTTGTTAGACATCCTTTGAAGGACCTTCTTCATTTCACTCATATTGAATGGAACTTTGTTGGTAGCATCAGGTTTAAGGGAACTGTCACTTTTCCTACGTGAGATAAATGCTTGTTCGGATGTCGAGTTAGGGTTGTCTTTGAGACATAACATGTCTCTTTTGACCTAAATGGCTTTGGAGAAAGCATCTTGCAAGGATTCTTTACGGGCCCTTTTTACCCACATGGCTATTTGGGTCAGGAGACCCTTAATATAGTAAGCTACCAGTAATTCCTCCACAGGAAGTACTGTATTTGGGGTCCTATTCTTTAAATATGAAAACTGGTGATTGTAGTCTTTGACTCTTTCTTTACCCTTAGTTTTCATGGAAGAGAGCTTTCTTACTAATTCCTCTGGGGTTTTGTCAACCCCAAATTTTTGAGTGAAGAGTTTGAAAAACACATCCCATGACGGGATGGAGCTAGCTTCTAAGGCAAAGTACCATGTAGAAGATTTTCCCTCAAAGGTGTAAGGGAACAGTTTGCAAACCACATCCTCATGGATAATGTTACTAAGTCTAATGGCTTGCATGCAGGATTTTATGTGCTCTTCCATAGGAACCTTGTCATCTGGATTAAATTTTGGAAGCCACTTCTCAGGATTTTTAGGAAATTTGTGTTGATCGCCTAAAATGAATATGGCATCCCCATCTAACCATGGCCTGTTAGGTCATTCATCAGTCATCGAGATAGATTCTACTGAGGAGTCTGAAGAGTTAGAATCCGACGATTCGTTAGATGAAGATGAAAAAGAGGTAGGAGACGGGGGTGGCCCTGCCACTCGGATGTTGTGTTGAGGAGTTGCTAACTCTGGAAACAAGGAACCTAGATCTAACCTAGGAGTGGATGGCTCACTGAAAAGTTCATGATGTCTTTCAGTGTTTTGATCACCTGGGCTTGGGTTGTCTTGGTTACTGAGCTGAGGCAAATCCTGAGTAAAATGATCTTCAGCGAAATTTCTTCTAAACTCAGAAACGTTGTGGTAATTACCCTTCAATAGTTGTTCGACTGTGATGGGACCTAGGATTGGCGATACGAGAACGTATCTATCTGACGGGGTAGCCTTTTCTTGTGCAGGCATAACTAAAACAGTGTTTGAAACTTGAACTACTTGTTCCCCTAAGGTAGACACGCCAGTGCGACTACGAGTAATGATCGGATCTCTTGTTGGAGGAGGTGTATGATTATTTCATTTAGGCATGATGTGTTGGCCCTCCTTCTAGCGCCATTTTTTGAAGCCCCAACTATGTATGTGGCTGATAAGGGTGTTTAAGGATTACAACACATGGAGAAAACCCAACCAACGGATTCAAACAATCCCAAGCAGGTATTGTTCTATCATGGAGTTGTTTGGTATAGTAATTCCCCACAGATACTTTTGTAGCCTCCGCTGGCTAATGGATGGATTTGATCCAGAGTGGATCTATTTTCTAGAATGGAAAACAAAGAGTTGAGAAAAGAAAAGGAAAACTTAAACCTAACTAGGAAGATGAACTTAATCTAAATATGTACTACTTTGAAAAGGTGTTGGAAATATTACATGTTGTCTTGAGGTGTGTGAAGAACAAGAAGCTCACCACATTAACAGAAATGTAAATAAGATGAAAACTTTTCTTACTGAAATTACAATTGTTTAACAAAAATTAAATAAAAGTAAATAAGAATTAAAGCAATATTCAATATAACCTGTGGGTGCTCAAGTTAGTTGAAAAACCAACATATAAGCTATAAGACTTTTACTGCTGAAGCATTTATAGAAACAGATAAAGACAATTGATAAAAGAAATTGCATGAAGTTTTATCGATGTATTTATAATTAAAAGAGATAAATCGGAGTTAATTAAACACATTAACCAATTGAAAATGAACCACAGTAATATTTGATCATTTGAAATAAAAAAACTGAAACTGTCAAAGAAATTTGAGAGATCAAGTACAAAAGATAAGAATTGCAACACTGTATTATATTCAGAATTCTTTGTAACAAATTACATAAAAGACCTTAGCAAAAGACAAAGTGTTGTTCGATCCCTTGTATAAGTCTCCCTTCCAAAATTCAAAAGTTCAAGAGGCCTTAATACATTGGAGATCATTTACTTAAATAATTATTACAAACAATAGAATTCCCCCTAAAGGGGATCCAAAGATTAAACAAGGCTAATATCCTAGGAAATCTTTCCAGACTCTCCAAATTTGTAGTAGCTCCTCGATATTAGGACAAGTGGCTAATTCTATGCCTAATTGGGCATTACATTTATAATCCTCGACCTCATTCTTATCCAACTTATGCCAAACTCAGATGTAGACATGAATCTTGCTTTGCACTACGAATGGCTGTTGACTAACTGCTCCACATCATGTATGCTGATGTGGTCCAATTCCTTGATTTTCTCCTATTGGTCATCCCTTCCTTTCTCAACCTATTTGATCATCAGTAAAGGTGGACATGCCTTCTCAATAAGGGCCATGGTATGAAAGGATAAGTTAGTCATAATATGATCAATTGCATACCACCTTCTGCCACAGATAGCCTGAGATTTGTTTATGGCATCGACCATTGTATCATCCAAGTATTCCCAAGCTCTCAAAATAGTTTTGACTCTTTTAAACTGAAAAGGGTTGAGAAGAGTGATATTATCAGGCCTCTCCTTCATGTACCTCTGCCAATTAGTGAATTCATCATAAGCTTTTGAGGTCTGCTGTCTTTTCTCAATTAAATCCTCCAAAAACAAAAACATGTTGTCAAACATTGCCTGAGTCTCAAATATATCAGAAAGAGTTCCAAACAACTCACATACCAAATCAAAGTGTTCCCTGTTAGTTCTGATAGCAAGATACTTAAACTCTTCTTGGGAAAACTTGGAAAATGAAGATGAAGCTGCACTTGCAGTTGCATCTTCATTTTGCTTCTCTAATGTTGTAACCTTTTGAACCAGAGTAGAATTATCATTATTTTCTCTCTGCAACTCTGCACTGAGAGCAGCAATCTTCAGTTGGAGTTCATCCTATTTGTCCTCATGTTGTTTCTTGAGTTTCTCTAGTGCTTGTTTCAAACTGATAATTTCTACCTTTTGTTTACCAAACTCTCTATTTAGAGAGTTGACAACATCCGGATTGGCACTTGTGAAAGCTCCTAGAATGGAAGTTGCATTTGTAGCATAAGCTTGTGGGTCACTTGATTGTGGAGTCCATAAAACTTCATTCACCATTGACATATCCATATCATTCTGATCTCTTCCCCTCTTCTTACCCCGTCTTACCACTGATTTAGCATCTTTGCTCTATGTATATTCACCCAGGGATACCACAAAGTGTTCATTGAACTCATCTTTGACTTCATCAATAGCAGGTATGATAATGACTGTGGAAATCAAAGATGAAGTTTGAGTTGTGGTTTGAGAAGGTATATCCATAGTGATATGAGAAGTGGCAGGGGAGGAAGTAACATTCTGGGCAAGAGTGACTTCAAGAGCTGAAGAAATGTTATGAAAAGAAACTTCCACAGCAGGAATTTGCACAGTAGTAGCCTTAAGAAATGATGATGGTGATATTATTGCAATTTTCTCAGACGTAGGGGATGAAACTAAGCTAATTGAAGGGATATGCAAATGGATTTTGAAAACTGGAGTCTTGATAGATGAGGGAATAGGTTCAACCCTAAGAACATGTATGATTGACTTAGGCAAACAAGTGGCATTATGGTAGAGATCTATCATAAAATGTGTCACAACAGAACCATTAGAAAATGATGACAAAGCCATTATTGAAGAAAGAAGTATTGTGGAAGAAGAGAGAATAGACTGACAAACAGGTTGAGATTGAGGAAGAAGGGATAATACATTACCATTTCTACTATTAGTGAGATCTTGGAAATTATTACCAGTCTCAATAGAAATAGGCACAGGAGAACTTCTTCCCTCCTCTTCCTTTGAATTAGTCAGATCAATAGTAGGAACAGAACTGGAAACCTCTGTCTTCTTTAAAGGATTGTACTAAACTTGAATTTGTTCAGGTAGAGACTTTTCAATCACATTGGTTACCACCTAGGAAATTTCAGGTGATTGAGATGTTGCAAATTCTTATGTATCTAAGGCTGAACAGATTATGTTCAGCTTTTTATTTATTTTCTCTGAAGTATGCAAATAATCCTTAACTCGTTGTTCCACAGATTTTTGGGGAATTTCTCCCATGGGAGATTTCCCTTTGTCCAAGCCTCGGCTAGTTTCCATAGATGTAGTTTTGGATGCCAAAGCTTCGTTTGTTGCAGCTTGAGCTTCTCTGTCTTCCATGTATTTTTCCATCCTTTCCAGGATGTTCAACTCCATCAACCTATAATGTTTTACCCTGTCTCTTATCTCCTTCTGATACTACAGGATATGGATTTTCTCTTCCTTGCTCTTAGCCCTTGTTAGGACTTCAGAAAATGTATCTAATCCTTAATAAATGAAATCATTCAGAGTTTATTCATGAACATAACCTGTTTTGAAATGATTTTTTCGTTGGTGTAAATCAATAATCCCTTTAGGATCGTGCTGCCTTTTGCTTGCAAAACCAAGTTTAAGTGACATGATATGGTCACTTAGCTTCAATGCCCAAGTAGAAGAGGGAACGCTCAAGGATCCAAGTGTAATAGGAAAGCTAGGCCAAAATTTTCTCTTTGGTGCAACACATTTCTTGTAGATTCCCTCTGTAACTATCTGAAATGAGATCTCTTCTAAGAACAACCTGTCTGGGATGACCTTAGGCAACATGTGAGCTGCATTTCTACCATAAACCTTGATATAGGTGAAATATTCACCCACATACCAATATCCCATAGTGGATATGGGAGGTTTTGTTAGGATTATTAATCCTCCCTTGTCCAATTTGGTCATATGTCTAAATCGGGAGTCATGTCTAAATCGGGAATCCATCCAGTCTATTTATAGTCATTAGCAGCATTGGGTAAACTTGACCTAATTGGGGCACATGTTTCAGTTACTAAAGTGTGGGGAACACTAATTGAGGCTCACTACCACTTATTGCACTTGATTTCATAAGTTTAGGAGTCTCCTAGATCAATCCCTACAATTTAGGAAGCCACTGGGAGTGCTGAAACCAACCAAGGTCAGTTCAATTCACTTAATGACTAGTCAAGCTAAGTTAGGAGTTAGTTACATTCAATTCAAGTCCTCCACATTCAGTTAGCGCTAGGTTTACTTGAATGCAAACATGTGGGGCGCATTTCTCACCTACCACAGTCAGTTAACCATTAGTCAAAACTAAATTAACACTTGAGTTGTGTTTTAGAGATCCGATGAACTCCGGTTATGGTTTAGACAAGGACAGTTAACTACTGGGTCCTCCGATAGTGATTTAGACAAGTCTTGGTTACCTACAGTCAAGTAGAGTCTAATCAATTCGAACTTCCTCATGTGCATTCGAATTGCTTGTGGCTATTAAATCCTTTTACTTCATTGTAATTATCATTCGGATTACTTTTTTTATTAATGAAAGCAGTCACAGCTGCAAGCCTTTTGCACTGTGTTGCTGCCGCAACCTTTCTCCCCGATTTTAGTTTTTCACTTAAACTTTGGGACCCCTCCTCACCATTATTTGCTGGGATCAATTGTTGAAAGCTTGGCACCTTTGAGCATATCTTTGCATTTGAATTTGATTTCCCACCCTTTTGCTTGCTTCGTTCAGTATAGCTTGAGTCGCGTGGTCTATTTTAGTACCCGTAGAGCATGAAAATTTTGCCTTAACGAAGGAAATTGATTTTCGGCCGCAATTGGGTCTTAGCGCTGTTGGTTTTCTCTTTGGATCGGCTCTCTTTCGGAATATGTTGAGTCCTCACTCACCCGCCGTTGCGGCTCCCAGATCAAACTGCCCTCCCGATTGAAGTTTCATCCGACGCCCGATTCATTGGTTCAAACCGCTTGCTCCTGAGTTTCTACTTACCCGCCGTTGCGGCCGGGGGGATGAAGTCAGCTGTTGACGCGAGTTTCATCCGATGCCCTAGCTTTGTCTTTTTTATCCTCCGTCGCCTGTCTTCAGCATTTGTCCCCTCCGCCGTTGCAGGTGGCAGAGCAATCTAGCTTCCGATACGTCCCTTCTCGGCATCCGATTTCCTTGGTCGCCTACGTTGTCACTCACCCGCTTCTTATGCTCCTCCGTCATTGCGGCTCCTGAAGCCTTGCCCATCCGATGCAGTATTCTTAGCCCGTCCGAACCAAGTATCGCCCGACTTCCAATTCATTTTTACCGTGAGTTCTCGCCCAGATGAACCAGGCCAGCTTTTTATGGATTTTTCATCATAGTTAAGAGTTTTCGATGCTTAATGTCTCATGTTAGTGGATAATTCACTAAAATTATATGCAGGGAGAATCCCATAGATCTCTAGAGCGGCCTACGACGAGGAAAAGGACAACCCAAGCGGATGATAGAGACATCGACGCGGCATTTTCAGCAGTTACTGTCAGGAGGTAAAACGCCTATGGAAATGATTAAGGAAAACGCAACAACCAGAGAAGAAAAGGAATCGTCAAGGGTGCTGAAAGGTCACACGCTGAGGGCAACCCAAGGGGCAGCAGCTGTAATTTAAATAGGGGGAATGAAGACTGAAAGAGGGATTTTTCCCTTAGAAAATTTTGTAATTGTTGGCTTGTAAGAGGAACAACTTCGTTTTGCTAAGTGAACTGCAATTTTGTCTGCTGGAAAGAGTAAAGAAGTGGAATGTACCAATGCAATTCGATGAATGATGTTGAAGAGGAACTATTTCGTTTTCAGCTGTATTTCATTTGCTGTAAGAATATTTGATGTTTTGAACCTATGTTCTTGTTAAATGTTCTTCAGTAGTTTTTTTTTGGGATATATTTTCACTAAGAGCAATAAATGTTGTTATAGAATGATCGGCTATCTGGTTATTTGAATATTTGTAAGCGTTCATGTGCTTTAGGAGAAGTATCAGCTATCTGTGATTTTTCTTACTGTATATGATATTGTATTGCTCAGCCAAAATGATAACCATGCTCCCTAGGGATAGTGTAGATAGTTAGCTTATTTCTTTTGTATCCGGTTGAATGCTTGTGAGCAAGACGAAAGGTAAGAACCTGCGCAGCACTTTGTGACCACTCCCTGTTTTTTGACCAGCCTACATTTACTTAGGCACGTGCATATCATTCTTTTAAGTCAAAATACAAAAACTCGGTGGGCCGGGCCGCAACCGGTAAAGCCTTTGTTTGTTACTTGACCTACGGTAGCCGGACCGCAAACCGGACGGATTCCCTATTCCAAATAGTCAACAGGCTAGTTGGGAACATTGATTGGGGAGAATCCCTTACTGTTGCCGCCTGCGAATTTCCAGGCCTCAACAGTTTTGGCGCTAGAAGGAGGGCCGCTAGTGCATGGCTGGCCGAGGAAACCCATTTTA
>LPNX010050371.1:170474-190806 GCA_001517045.1 Pseudotsuga menziesii
TCCTGCATTTAGTTAGGCACGTGCATATCATTCTTTTAAGTCAAAATACAAAAACTCGGTGGGCCGGGCTGCAACCGGTAAAGCCTTTGTTTGTTACTTGACCTACGGTAGCCGGACCGCAAACCGGACGGATTCCCTATTCCAAACAGTCAAAGGGCTAGTTGGGAACGTTGATTGGGGAGAATCCCTTACTGTTGCCGCCTGCGAATTTCCAGGCCTCAACACACTGTTTCATTCTTCAATTGCTGAGTAAATTGTGAGATCTTCTTTGTGAGTTGTGTGTTTGTCTATAGATCTATATGCTCAAATTTACATGGTATCAGAGCCTCGACGGACAAGGCACTTCTCCTCCTCGGATCTCCTACATGATCATTTTTTTTGTTTTGCAGGTACAACTTCGAAATGAATTCATCAGTTCCTATTCTCACCTGATCCTCAGACTATTTTGAATGGAAGGTGAATATGATTATATGTCTGAGAAGACAAAACTCTTTTCGGTGTCTGATGGATATGGTAGACATTATTTTGAGAGTGAAAATGACTGGCTAAATGCAAAGGATGCATCTTTTGAAATAATGAAACTGGCTCTTTCTCCTAGCATGTGCTACCTAAGTATATCTATTAAAGATCCACATGAACTCTGGACAAGATTGGACAAAACCTTTGGAAGCACATGGAGCACATCCAGCACCATAAGAATCCTTGATTCAAAAGTCTCGGCCTCTACTCTCTCTGATAAAGTTGTTCAAGATGAAGATGAAGCAGAATCTTCTACACAGTCAATTCGAATTGAAGACAGTCTCCATGCAGTGACTCCTTCTCCTAATGCTCCGGAAGTTCATGAGATCTCTGATATCTCATCTTCTCATATTGCTGAAACAGAAGAAGACATTCAAATCTTTGATATTGAAGAAAAATTCTGCTGCACTTCCATGCAAACATTCACTGGTGATTTTCCTTTAAATTCTGTGCAAAATTTACCAGTAATTACTTCCGAAAGTGAAGAGAAATTTGATTTTTCTTCCTCTAATGTTGCTGCTGGTGTGCAAATATGTAAAAAATTGGATATTTTGGAAGAAACATCAGATTATAAGAGTGACACATTCACTCCCCATGATCTCGATTTTCCAGCAAAATCCTGCAGGATTGCATGCACCAAAATTTAGAATTTTGAAGAAGAAGAAAGCTATGCATCCACCGTCTCGGTTAACCATTTATTTGAATCTGATATTAACCTTATTGGATATGATATGATATTATCTAGATCTGATCTAATATTTCTTGGTTTAATATATCAAATTCATAATCTTTCAGTACTGCTTGTAGCTGTTCTCATCAACGGTGTAAAGAAACAAGTACCGCAAGTCTCCTACAAAACTGCTGCTGGGGATTTGATTCCATTTCAAAGTTTTGGATATGTTTTGAACCTGTTTAGATCTGATTTAATTTCTGATCTGATATTATTTGGTTCATATTTTAAAATCCAAAAGCATTCAGTCATGCTTGTAGCTGCTCTCACCAAATCCGGTGTGAAAAATCAAGTACCGCACTTTCTCTTCAAAACTACTGATGGAGATTTGGTGTTAGTTTCCTCATATGAGGTTGCTGATATTTTATTATGTGATTCATTATATATTTCAGAAGCTATATCAGACTATGGAGCTCAAGCATTCGCTCTCAACAGTCCCAGTGCTTCTCTACCATTGATCACATGCTCATCTTCTCACAGAACTAGTAAAGAGGAAGATTTTCTGCATCCACCTGGACACCTGCTCCTAACACTTGGGGCTGTTCTTACCACTCATGGTTTTCTGTTCATGGCTGCAACATATCAGTTTCTTGAGTGTTCTTCACATTCTCTGAATTCTCAAGAACCTTTTCTCACTTTTTAGTTGACTTCAGTTGCTCTACATGGGTCCAGTCTTCATCTGGCAGCTGTTTATATTTCTGATTTAGTTGAGCATATCATTCTTCCTCCAAAGAGGAAGATTCCTCCAGAAATAATGATGGAGAGGTTCACATGCTAGGCCCCAGGATACCTGTGCACAGAAGAACCAGATTGATCATGATTCTACCTGCTTAATTAGAAGGGGGGGTTTTTTCCCATGTGGTTTTTCATGCACCTTGTTTTTTAGCAGTTACCTTACTTTACTTGATGTAATGGGTGACCTATGGTCTTAGTTACCAGGGCCCACAGATTGTCCAAGTTATCATTCAGGGGGGGTGTTAGGATTATTAATCCTCCCTTGTCCAATTTGGTCATATGTCTAAATCGGGAGTCATGTCTAAATCGGGAGTCCATCCAGTCTATTTATAGTCATTAGCACCATTTGGTAAACTTGACCTAATTGGGGCACATGTTTCAGTTAATAAAGTGTGGGGAACACTAATTGAGGCTCACTACCACTTATTGCACTTGATTGCATAAGTTTAGGAGTCTCCTAGATCAATCCCTACGATTTAGGAAGCCACTGGGAGTGCTGAAACCAACCAAGGTCAGTTCACTTCACTTAATGACTAGTCAAGCTAAGTTAGGAGTCGGTTACATTGAATTCTAGTCCTCCACATTTAGTTAGCACTAGGTTTACTTGGCTGCACACATGTGGGGCGCATTTCTCACCTACCACAGTCAGTTAACCATTAGTCAACACTAAATTAACACTTGAGTTGTGTTTTAGAGCTCCGATGAACTCCAGTTATGGTTTAGACAAGGACAGTTAACTACTGGGTCCTTCGATAGTGATTTAGACAAGTCTTGGTTACCTACAGTCAAGTAGAGTCTAATCAATTCGAACTTCCTCATGTGGATTCGAATTGCTTGTGGCTATTAAAGCCTTTTACTTCATTGTAATTATCATTCAGATTACTTTTTTGATTAATGAAAGCATTCACAGCTGCAAGCCTTTTTCACTGTTTCATTCTTCAATCGCTGAGTAAATTGTGAGATCTTCTTTGTGAGTTGTGTGTTTGTCTACAGATCTATATGCTCAAATTTACAGCTTTTGCTTCCGGTGAGAATGCAAATGCTTCTTTGTTGAAAATCAGAAAATATACCCTGCCAAGGAAACTTTCACATATATCATAGAATCTAGTCACATTGTTTCCATCCCAGAGCTCATAATGATAGATATGTAGAGGCAGGGCCGGTAATTCCCAACTCCATCCCAAATTAGGGTAATGAAAATTAGCACAGAAGATGTCCACAATGAAGGCGGTAAGATAGAAATTGGGATTTGTCTTAGTAGTGGCTTTCTTGAACTCCTGGATGGCATTTTTAAGTTCCAATGATAGAATTTAGTCCCAAGAGAAAGATTCACCTGTAGTAATAATGTAATGAGCGATGGGAGTCCATTCCTCTTTAAAGAAAGAATAGTTAGGAAGGCCATAAAGCATGCACAACTTCACTGCCAGTAGGGAGTAAGGCTCTTTAAACCACTCGATAAGGTGTAATTTGTCTTTCCTCTTGGAAAATTTATGGGGTTCTATCATCCAGGATTTGAGCATCTGGTCAAAATTAAATTTAGATTTGGAAGTGTTAACAAAATATGCATCTAGGAGTTGTGTATAAGGTTTAAGAGCATAAATCCTGGCAAAGGTTTTTGAGCGGAGATTGGATAGCTGAGACCCATTACTGGTATTGAAAGAACAATCTTTCACATTGGTGTTGTCAATAATCCATCACACAACATTGTTATAAGGTAGGATGGCTGATCTGGCAGCAATCATATACAGGCCAGAATCTCTAATTCTCTCATAAACAGCCTGGTCAGTCTGGAAATCTGAGAAGTCATTATTATCGAAAATTGAGTAAACCTAGGACCAATCTAAATGGTAAGTTTCAGTCACTCGGCTGCTAGTATCAGAAAAGATACCAAATTTTGGGTCTTTGGTGAATGTATCCTTCTGAAGGTTTTTAGTCCTGGTAATTCTGGGGGTTTTGGATGTCACCATGTGTCGTTTCGAATATTTATACCAGAAATTAAAACTGAATTATATAGTAAGCACAGTAAACAATTCGAATTGTAAGAAAGCAACCTGGTAACCGACCTAAAACTACAGTAATCACTATCAGAGTCGTGTGGCAAAATATAGAGGTAAAATCACACAGCAGAGCGAATTATAGCAGTAAAAATAGTGAAAAATCGTAAATCAAACTATCATATTTATAATTCCCTAGAAATAATTCAGATCATCACATGAGAGTTAAAAAGAAAAAGAACGGTCACCATCTGCTTTGTGGAATGCAGGATCAAAAAATAAAATTGCAAGTTTATTAATTGTTCCACAACTCGCATTCTGCAACTTGCGGGCTGCAGGATGCAGAAACAAAAAATAGAAAAACTTTATTCAATCGGCTCTGCACCCCACATCCTGCATCTTATGGGAAGCGGGATGCGGGATGCAGAAATACGCAAACAAATGATGACCCCAAAACCCGCACTCCGCAAGTTGTGGGATGCAGGATGCGGGTTGACTAAAAATAAACACACATACAAATTCTCCTGCATCCCGCATTTGCGGGATGCGGGTTGCATGTTTAAAAATTAAATATCAGAAAAATAAAAGGTTTCCTGCATTCCGCAACTTGTGGGTTGTGGGATGTGGGACAGAAAACGATCCAAACAAAAACCCAATCTTACTGCATTAAAAACAAAGAAATTAAACATGGAAATTTGTCTAAGTTAATGAATCCCAAGGGTTAAGAAATAAAGATAAATCTTAAGGAACCCCTTTAAGATTTCAAAGAGTCTTACCAAGTAATCTTTGTACATGTAATTGGGCTCCTGTGTCAAAACGACATGGGATCTATTGTACCTACAACAAGGCCCCTTAGTTTTCATTAATTACTTATGTTATAATCTAAAACAATAAGCAGTTGGAGAAGGTGTCACTTCTCCAACCACACCTATGATGTATAAAATAACTTTCAAGATGAATAACAAGTCGGATTTTTTCCTAATATTCTCGTCTTAGTGTGTTCTTATACTTCTACTTTAATTTTATGTATTCTCAGTGAATGCAACACACCAAAACTTCCCTCCTATAATAAGGACACTGAATAGCCTCTATAACCCATTCCCATTTCTCCCATGCATCATCTTGTTTAATCCATGTAGATAGTTCCACTAGTCACTGTATCTTTCCCACTACTATTATATGAGATTCCAACCAATTCCATTCATAGAACCACATCACTCCTTCCTTGACACCGCTCACAGTAGCTAAACAATCCGATGCGCCTTTCCCAATAGGACTCATAAGGCCAATAGTATCAAAAAAATTCAAGAATTATCAATATTCTACGGCTGAGGATTTCCTCTAGGATTCCTGTCACATAACACCCTCTCTTCCACCTCTACATCTCATGGGAGGGTATATCTATACATTAAAAGACTATGCCATTTCCCTCGCTAGATCTAGTGTCTATGTTGAATCCTTGCTTCCTAGGTTTGTTAATTCTTTGTGATCCATCTCCCATTTTGGTCTTTTGTTGAAAATGTAGATAGAGAGTTCCCATAACGAATGATGTCTTTTAGAATGAAAATTATATAGATGAAAATTCCCAGGACTCACCAATATAGCTATTGTATTTTTAACATGATTTTTTCTATCATTAGTATCGTGTATTTTTCCTCTTTGGTGTAACTGAAATAGAGTAAAAATATTGATGTTATCCAGTACCATATGTTCTCCATTGATCTTGTCCAGTAATAGAGTTGGATCCTTCATTTGAAGGACCAATAGTTCAAGATGTTCATGTGTGAGTTACGTATCAAGTTTGACTCGAGGGAGAGACAACCTTTGTGTTCGAGTCTTGTTGGCTCCTTCATTTTGAAGTAGGACAAAGAAGAAAGTAGAAGTAGTAATACAAGTAGAAGAGGGAGTATCAGAAGTAGCATCATAGAAATATGGGTAAGAGTAGATGAAAGAGTAGAGTAAAGCATAGTTGAAGAAGTAGTGAAAGGAATAGAGGATTATGTAGAAGTAGTGTAAATAATGGAAATCACTATAAGTTACAGAAACAAAGTAACGACAACAACTGATTTGGACTAGATTTTTACCTGACATGCAATTATAAAAGTGACATAGAAGATGAGAGAAGGGCTTGTTGTTGGACTAGTTGTTGGTGTTAGCATGGTTGTTTCTACTAGCATCAAATATTATCTATAAGAGGATCCAATATTTAGAAGAACCTACAGAGAGAGAGATACTTGGGTATGTGGGTTTTGTAATGGGTTTTTTAATGCGTTTTTGGGTTTATAATGTATCCCACAATGTGTAATTCAGTGGTGAATGTAATACTATAATGCTTCTATTGTACTGTGGATTTGATGATATAATGAGAAATATTGTTGTCCCCCCCAAATTTTTTATAGTGAATGTATTTCTGTAATGGTTTTATGCTTATCATGTGACAACTTTCATTTATGATTCTAATATATATTTTTCAAATGGGTGAATTGTGAACCTGCTTAAGTATTTATATGATACGGTGAATATTCTTTTATTTTCTATGGTTAAGCCCCATCTCAACCATATAGTTAACTAACCCACTCTTGCACCGGTCTATGTTATGCTTTAGGTGATAGCTTCTCCTTAAGGATACTGAAAATGCAAGCACACTAGAGTATAGAAGAGTCCCTTTGTTGGCCCATGTGCAAGAATCATAGTCTCCATTTTTCACAAACAAGATGAATAAGTATTGATGTGTACATTGGATTTTGATTGTAAAAAAGTTTGAAAATCACATAAACTATTGATGGTACATGTGGATTTACATGGGGGAGGATTTTCTCTTAAAATATACTCTAAAAGGGCTTATAATTTATTGGTTTTCTATTTCCCAAATACAAAAGGTATAATTGATAAGGTCATGTCCCCTAAAATGGGAAATAATGTCATGTCCTTTCCCATCAATCCGATCGTGGAGGGAAAATGAACAATGTAGGGGATGCTATAATTTCTCTCCCGAGGCCATATTATAAAATTCATTAATAACTAAATGTGTGTGCAATTCTTATCAAACGTACACTGAGGAAATAAAGTCTATTTATGCACACACACAACATGTTTATACCATCATGTTCATCATAGGAATGACAATAGAATAATGCACATCAATAAAATCATTTTCATGCTATTTATAAGCATCTAGTTGAACAATTCATACTAGATTAGCTCATTCAATTTAACACAATGTACATTATTTCATAACACATAGATTAGGAATAATCAATACAGTAGAAACACTTATATTTTAATTGTAATTGATCGAGAAATTGGATATGGAAGAGAAACGTTCCACCCAATCACAGGTCTCTGTCCAACCTATATTCTTTCAGTTGAGAGACCACTCTCGAGATAGGTTATGTATCCACTAAGGAGGAACTACTCGGGATCAGTTACAACCATAGGTACAAATACTCATGCTAATTCAACACATAGTTGGGTTTTTCAAGCAAGTAGGGAGGCAGGGAAGGAGATAGATGAGACAATGATATCAACCACATAGCTACATGCATCTCAATTGGACATCAAATAGAATTGGCACCCACATTACCTACCGCAAAAAACACAAGGAAGGTCCCCTTCTCCTCTACACAATCCCTTGGGTGCCCCTTCCTTCCAGTGCTCTTTAGGGTGGGCATAGAAAGGTCAATGATGCTAAATACTCATATATTCTTTCCTTCAATAGGTTTATCAAGCAACTCCAACCTCGGATATAATTTCTTCTTCGATCCACTCTTATATTTTTCTTCAATTTCATAGTGTGAATGTAAATCTTGAAATTATACTTTCGACATTCTAAATCTAAGTTTTCCCATGGATTTTTGGGATTATTGCACTCTCAATTTAACCCTGGGGTTTAAATCTACGAAATTCCCAATGTATTTTACTCTTCATGTGAATTTTTTGGTGATTTTGTCACTTCAAAACGTGGATTCTTCTCAAGTTGTGATTTTTGCAATTTCATTTCCGGGAATCTATAGCAAGATGGAAAATGCATCTCTGGTTGTTCCAGAATGGAATGGGTAGGATGAGAAATGAATTCCATGAGGAAGGGTGACTTATGGGTCAAGTAAACCATTCTATTATCCACATGAATAACACTTCTCTGTTCGAGTGCCGACATTCCCTATGTTGGCACACAAAAGGACATTTATGGATTGAAGGTTGCCTAAAACACTATAGATGGGCATATTATGAACTACATTTATCATCCATCCAGCTGGTTATTTTTACCTTTAAATATGTCAAGTGTTGTACGCGCCTCTTCCTATATGCAACTCGTGTACTTACGCGCCTTTTATTAAAGCATGTCGCGTGTTGTACGTGAGTATCGGTAATTGCATATCACATACAGATTTGTACGCGGGTTCCCCTTAGAGAAACTCGCGTGTCATACGCGATTCACCAGTATTAATACCTGCGTACACCTTCCTTTGACATTAAAAATAATAAATCGCGATTATGTGAGATTTGTTAAGCCCTTAACTATAACTATCTTAACTATCTCAACCTCCTCAACCCTCGAAACTGCGTTATTTCACTAAGTATAAATAAAGGCCTTGGGGAGGGTATTAATCAATCATACATGGAGAGAAAAGTTATGCTGGTGGAGTCTATTCAGAAGTCTTTGGAGCAGTGGAACTCAGAATCCTTTGGTTGCAGAGGAGTCCTTCTCTCAGGCGTTGGGTTGTAATCTGAACTCATTCACTATTGTTAATAAAGAGAATCCTTCTTCCATATGTGTCCAGAATATCTTTCATGTATTAAGGTTTGATGAATACTTATGATTAAGCACTCTGTATATGATTTATCTAACCTATTTTATATACATGTATCATCTTGCACTTGGAGGATTTGCTTTTGATAGGTGAAGGAGAAGCATCGTTGAAGGCTTTGGAGAAGAAGCAGAGTGGAAGAGGACAAAGCTAGGATCAACCGTCGTGTATCGGGTGAGTCTTTTCTATGCTCTTATTTCCTTTTCTGTACTCTAGAGTCGATTACCTACAAATTTTATGAGTATGTTGGTAACCCCAGACCTTTGGTTATAAGGTGTTTATTCCTGTACAACAGAACTGGTGACTCCGCTGGGGAGCCCAGACTGCTGTAGGTTGTCTCTGTCACCCTTGACCAGTCTTTGCCTATATGTTTGTGTGTGGTATTTTATCCTGGTTCATGCTTACCATAGTGTTTGAAAGCCTTGTGTATTTTTCTTGTTTTTTGAGAAAAAAATTGTACCTGTACGTGGGTTTCTCTCATACACAGTCGCATATAGAGGACTTCATACGCGGGTTGCTCTATTGGACAGTCACGTACAGTACGTGAGTTTCCCTTGTACACAGTCGTGTACAAGCCTGGAAATAGGGATTTTTAGGCTAGGGTTTTGCTTGTACCTATCTTTTGTAATTCTTTTCTGTTAGTTGGCTTTCTTTATGAATACTATGTAGTTAGTCTGAAGACCTTGGTGACCACACTTTGTGCTTTCTCATAAAGCCCTTGGGTTTATTTTGTTTGGATTGTCTTCTGTTTACATTTTGAAGTAGGTTGGCCTGTTTGGGTTATAGGTTGAAGTGTCTCTGTCCGAATCAGTGATCAGGGTTTTGGGCATTGTTTTCCTGGCATTGTTTTCCTAGTCTATCTTTTGATAGTGGTTGGTTTGTCACTTACCTTTGTGAGTTTACAGTGATTTCTTGTCATTGTAAGCACCCAAGCTAGGTTTTCAGTCTTCCTTTGTTGGTTGATTCTTGGTTGTATTGACCTGTTTACTTCAGTTTGCTTATTTTATACAGTTGATTAGATCCAAGTATACTCAAGTTTAGTGCATTTTAGGTGCATAGTAGAGTTTGAGCATTTTTAAAAAGTGAAAAGAAAAACATTTTCAAGCTTTTGCATAAGTAGTTTTCATTTCAGTTTTAAAATATAACCTCAAAAACTACAAAAACATAGTCTTAGTTTCTCTTTATCGCTTGCATTTGTTCATCAATCTATATTTACAAAAAGAAAAAGAAGTTTGCTTTAAATAGTAGCAATTTTCTTTGAAAAAATACACCTTTACTTTTTTATTTCTTATCGAGTCAAAAGCACCATAGTTCATCACTCCATTTCCTTTTGAGTAAGAAATAGCCCTTTAAAATGAACACAATAATTAAAATTTACTAGTAATTTTTATTTTTAGGGGCCTTTCACCTACTAGCTTAGGCTAGACTTGTGGGATAGGAAGTGTAAACTTCCCATAAGTTTTAAAATTCAAACGTAGTGGAACTTTCTTTAGGTAAATCCTTGAATTTATCAATTGTATTTGGGAAGCTCCTCTCAAAAGGGAGTCAAGCACGAGGCCGCGTGGAGGCATTGGACTGAGGAGATAACCCTCTGATTCCTTGTCAAAACATAAATCTAAACTTTTACGCATATGGGGATTCTGTCCTAGACAGAGTTTCAGGCTCAGCTACCCTACCCATGCATATGAGTCAGGCTTGCGACTGTCCCCCCAGACTATTGGTATAGCTAAGGTAGCCTTTAGTCTCTTGAAATTTAGGGTTCATACCTAGGTAAACCGAAAGGCTATTTCTGGTTCACCTTGGACGGGCTTGGAAGGTAACCCTTGTTGTAAGTGTGGGAGGGCTGTGGGTGATTCCTTCGCTTGTGCCTAAGAACCACTTCAAGGACGCCAAGTAATCGTTCTTCATCTTTCTTTGGGAAAGCATATCTTTCACCCTTGATTGATTGTTTGAGGCTTTAGGATTTTTTATAGTGTGTGCTCTGTGGTTTTTCTTGTGTTTAGTTGGCCTTAGGGTTTGATTTGTTAAATTTTCAATAGTGGAGGACCAACCTATAAGAAGGTCAATAAGGTTGCGAAACCTTCCTCCTCTCATCACATTGGAACCTCCACATCTACCCCAAAGGCAGAGATTGGACACGGACAGTTCGTTTGAACCGGTAGGAGTAAGTGAAGTTCTAGGTGAACCAGAACTTATAGCTAACCATTTTGATCTTGATATAGTCAAGATAGAAGACTTGTAGACTAATGAGTTTGCAAGGAATTTTAACACACCCTTGACTGATTTAAACGATCCTGTGATCGTTTAGGTTAGACCTTTTGATTCACCTGTTTTAGGTGTCCCTGTGGGTAGGATTATGTCTTCTACAAAAGAATGTTCTTTTATGTTCACCTCATCCATTCCAATTGAAGGGGTACTACCTCCCCTGGTAAGTGCCCCTAGATCTAGTATACCTTCTACACCTTTGACTCTAGCGAGCCGGGTGGTCCAACCACCGGTTCACTCAAACCTAGCAAGTACTTATGGTGATATGGTTACTGGGATTCCTAGTATACCTACTGTTCCTTATTCCTTTACATACACTACCTAGAGTGGTCTGGTAGAATCCTCGGCGTTCGTCCAAGGATTTCCTTGGAATGGGGGGCACATTCCCCCATCCACTCCATATGTAGGCCCATTACCTTCGTATGTAGGAGTGCATTTTGGGAACAATACCTCTTATGGGAAAAGTTTTCAAACTCCGATTTCGGCCCCGTTTACGAGCTCTCCCTTTTCGTTATTTAGCGGAGGGATATCGGCTCCTGTCTTTCAGACCCCAGTTTCCATTGGGACAGCCTGAAATTCTTATACTGCACCTCCCACACACAATCCTGTGGCTTACGAATGGAATCTGTTTCAGAGTAATCTACCCACTTCGCAACCGATGGCAGGGGGCAACCCCACTTTTACCTATGGGCATTCGGGGGTAGGTCCCTCTAATCCCTAGGATGGCACAAGTACCCCGTTTCGACCCAAACTTCAATTCCTGGCAACATTAAACTTGCCAGATTTGTCAAAATTAATGAATGACCCGGTGAGGCATGACCCCTCGTGGCCACCTGTTCCCACCAAATTGCCATCGGACATCCCTAAATTCGAGGGCAAAGTTGGTGAAGATCCTGGGGCTTATGCCACTACATTCCATTTATGGTGTTCTTCGAATTCAATGAATGAAGATTCAGTTAGGTTGAGGCTGTTCTAGAGAACCTTAACAAGTACCGCAGAAAAATGGTATATTGAATTGCCTTCTACTACTTTCAGTAGTTTATGGGACTTGGCTAGTGCATTTCTTAGCCACTTTCAGCTTCCGGTCCGATATGATTTCAGAATGGACTTGTTATCTACCTTTAGGTAGAACAAGGCTACCCACATCTCAAATCATATCCAGGAGTGGAGGAGGTGAAAGAGCCTTATAAAAGCCACTATCCCTCCTGAGTTCCTTTTAGAGTGGTTCCTTAAATCCATGTTGCCCTACATATCTAAGGACGTATCCACCTCAGGAGCGACGAATGAAGAAGAATCCATTCTTAGGGCCCAGCAATTGGATTTGATTTATTCACAATCTGGGATCTTAGATGAGATTATCCTTGAGGCACCGAGGCCTACGTACGATGCGGAGAAGCCTAAGCCTGGACCCCATGCCGATGGTGTGGTTGGGTCTATTAACTCTCCCACCATAGAATCTTTGGCTAAGTAAATTCATCAGTTATCTATCAAGCAGTCTACGATGGAGGCAAAAAAGGATTCCCCCTTCCCCCAGTGTGAAAATGTTTTTGCACAAACCTCTCAGAAGGGCAATCAGCAGCCCGGTGGGAAGAAAAAGAGAGGAAAGAAAGGAGAGGGAAACCAAAACAAGAAGAAGCCCACGAATAATGCTGATGGGGGCAAGAAATAAAAGAATAAGGTTAAGTTCCCATGCGATTTGTGCCATGAGGACCACCTTACTCACCTTTGTCCCCTTATGGAACAAGCCCAAAAGCTGCTTAAAGCTCAACAACTGGCTGTCCTGAAGGATCCTTTTCCCCAAGGACAGAACTTTGCTTTAGCTTCTAATGTAGCAGGGGGCACTCAAAATGTCCCTGACCCAAACTATATCAACATGGTCTGATCTTCGACTTTGTTAAGGACGAGGAATAAAAATTACGAGAAAGAGACTTCTGAGAAGGGTAAAGCTATAGGTGAAACTTCTAACCCTCTCATGATAGAGAAACCTGCTGAAACTATGCCGAAAATACCGAAAGGTGTTTTCAAGAAGACCTTGCATAAACCTAACACTAGAGCTGCTTCAAACTACTCCATGGTTGAGGATTTATCCCAAACCGCATGTGCAATGTCAGCTTTAGAGGTGCTACAGAGTTGTTCCACCCAACGGGATGCCCTCTTAGCAGCTTTAGGCAGCATGGACTAATCGAGTCTCATGGCGAAATTTCATTTGTCTGATGTTAAAATTCACCTACCTTACCATGTAGCCTTATCAATAGATGTCATCCATGGTGGAAATACCATTGGAAGGGCAGTTGTTGATGATGGTGTTTCTACATGCGTTATGTCCTTGACCTGTTGGAAAGCTCTCGAATCCCCAGAGATGGTCCCATCAAACACTCTACTTACTGCTTTTGATGGAAGGTCCTTCTGTCCACATGGTATCCTGCTGGCTTTTGAAATTAAGCTGGCAGGAAAAGCAGTGTCTGTTGAGGTAGAAGTGATTGGTGCTCCTTTGGACTATAATCTGCTTCTGGGAAGAAACTGGACTTATGCGATGTCCGCTATTGCGTCGGTCATTTTTCGTGTAGTGGTTTTTCCACATGAGGGAAAGTTAGTTACTATTGATCAACTTGATTATACTCAAAAGGGCCGTTTAGAGTCTAATGAGTCTGCTATGCCATTGGTTGATCAGGTCAAACCTGCTGCACAGAGCTTGGGGGCACTAATGTATACATCATTGATGGGCACATTTGATCTTCCAGCCCCAGTTAATTACATTGGTTCTACTAGTGTGGGGAAGTCCATAGCTATGGTTGTTGACAGGACTGATCCTTGGGTTCTCTTGTCCCCCCAAGAAATAGAGGTGCCCTTATCGGCAGTGGAGGTAGCTTATCAAGACATCACTCAAGCCACTGTTGATCCCATTCCAGATCCTCTAACAGTCTCAGAAGATCTAGAAGAAGTCTATTTGCCCGCATGGGAGAAAAACTCTTCACACTCTATAGATTTTTTAGACATGGTTTTACCTTCTGATGAAGCCATTTTGGAAGCTATGAGTGGATGTGGTAAGATTTGTGGATCTTCACCATCGATCCTATTTTCTTCCAGAACTAAGTAGAATAGAAAATCAAGAGTTTCGTTTGAGACTGTCAGAAGATGTTGATATACCTATCATTCTCTTACCCAGGGAAGGAATGTTTGCTAAGAGGAATATGGCAAATATTTCTGCCACTATACCTATTAACATCTCTGTAAACCCTGATGTTGTGGAAAACATATACATGGGTGAAAATTGCTCTCCTGAAGAGATTGCTATGTATACTGCCCTATTTAAGGAATTCCATGATGTCTTTTCTTGGTCATATGAGGAGATGCCAGGCATAGATCCATCGATTGTTGAACACGAAATCCGGACATATCCTGATGCCAAACCGGTTCAACAAAAGTTAAGACATGTTAACCCGTGCAAAGCGGCAGCTGTAAAGGCTGAAGTTGAAAATTTGTTGAAGGCTAGTTTTATCTATCCCATAGCTTTGACAGAATGGGTATCCAACCTTGTTCCTGTCGATAAGAAGCAAGGGACTATTGGTGTCTGTACTAACTTTAGAGATTTGAATAAAGCCTGTCCTAAGGATAACTATCCCACGCCATTTATAGACTAGATTATAGATGCTTGTGCGGGAAATGAGGTGTTCTCGTTTATGGATGGTTTCTCTAGATACAATCAAATTCAAATAAAACTGGAAGACCAACATAAAAATGCTTTCATTTGTCCTTGTGGTACCTTCGTGTACAAGAAAATTCCCTTTGGATTGAAAAATGCTGGGGAAACCTTTCAACAGGCTATGAACTTTGCCTTCCATGATATTAAAGCCATTGTCAAACCATACCTCGATGATCTGCCTGCACATTCTCGTAAAAGGATCCAACATCCAGATCATTTACGGTTGATATTGGAAAGATGCAGACATTATAAAATCCGCTTGAATCCCCACAAATGTGTATTCTGTTCAGAGTCAGGAAGATTGCTTGGGTTCATTGTCTCTAGGAGAGGCATCCAGGTGGATCCATTAAAAGTTGAGGCCATTGTAAATCTGCCTCCTCCTCGTTCTATCAGGAAACTTCAAATCCTGCAAGGAAAGTCTAATTTTCTTTGACATTTTATTGTTAACTATGCCAAGATTACTAAGGGTTTCATGCGCCTGCTCAAATAGGACACCCCATTTGTATGGGATGAAACCGCACAACTTACTTTCGAGGCATTAAAAAAAGCTTTGTTCTCGGCACCTTTATTGCATCCACCAGATTATTCTAGGGATTTTATATTATATCTGGCTGCGTCTGAGTCGACCATTGGGGCAGTACTAGTCCAGGAGGACGATAAGCTTCTAGAGCATGTCATTTATTATCTTAGCCGTGCTTTGGCCGGACCTGAACTTAGATACTCCCATGTTGAGAAATTAGCCTTAGCAGCTGTTTATGATGTTCAGAGGTTACGTCACTACATTTTAGTGAGCACCACAACAGTAGTGGTGGATGTGAATCCGTTTCAATATGTTTTATCCCAACAGATTGTTGGGGGGTAATTTAACAAATGGGTAGTTATTCTTCAAGAGTTTGACTTGGATTTTCAGTCTGCTAAGTCTAAGAAGTCCTTAGTTTTTGCTAAACTTATAGCAGAATTTCCTACTGAAAAAGATGTAGCCGTTGAAGATGATTCATTCCCAGATGAGCACATCTTCTTGATATCCACCTCTGATCCTTGGTATGGGGATATTCTTATATATCTCCAAACTTTGAAGTATCCTGCAGCTTCTTCATGGGAGGAATGACGTAAATTACGCCTTCATGCAAAGAACTACCTCATCATAGGAGATACATTATATCGAAGAGGGGTAGATTCCATTTTGCGTCGATGCCTTACCCATGAGGAGGCGGAGATTGTCCTGAATGATTCCCATAGTGGAGCCTGTGGGGGTCATTTGTTTGGGTTAGAAATGGCCCAGAAGATACTACGTGCCGGTTATTTCTGGCCCACGATCTTCAAATATTGTGTGGAAGCAGTAAAGTGCTATCACCCTTGTCAGCTTTACACCAGGAAAATGCAGTCACATCCTACTCTGTTATTTCCCGTTGTCTCGATAGGCCCCTTCATGAAATGGGGGATTGACTACGTGACATACAACCTAGCCTCGGTTTGGGGGCATAAATACATCATTGTCGCTGTTGACTATTTTATGAAATGGGCAGAGGCAATGCCTACTTTTAAAGCCGACGGGGAAACAACAGCTTTCTTCGTATTCAATCAGATTATAGCACGGTTTGGTATACCCAAAGAGATTGTCATTGACCATGGCAGTCATTTCCAAAATAGCATGATGACGGAACTGACCACTATGCTCAGGTTCAGACAAGAACATTCATCTTCGTACTATCTGCAAGCAAACGGTCAGGTTGAGGCTGTAAATAAGACTTTAAAGACTATCCTTAAACGTACAGTTGATGCAGCCCATTCTAACTGGCACATCATGCTATATCCTTCTCTTTGGGCCTACCGAACCAACGTAAAAACTGCTACGAGTTTCTCCCCTTTCCAACTCGTTCATGGAGTGGAAGTAGTTACTCTGATTGAGTGTGAAATCCCATCTTTAAAGATAGCTATTCATGTGTTACCTGATAAGATAGAGCTTGAGAAACGTCTGGTACATTTAGAACACCTTGATGAATAGCGTAGAGATGCGCTGACTGCTAATCAAGCTCATAAGAATAGGTTCAAAACTCAATATGATAAATCAGTCAAACCTTGGGTTTTCTTTGAGGGGGAACTTGTCTTGCTTTGGGACCAAGACAAAGAACCCTTGGGGGCAGGAAAATTCAAGGCCATGTGGTTAGGACCTTATATCGTGTCGAAATTCTTGAAGAAGGGTGCATATGAGTTAGTTGATTTTGATGGGAACAAGCTGCCCAAGCCTAGAAATGGGCTCTACCTGAAGAAGTACTATGCTTAGGCTTAACACTTTTTCTTGTATTTTTATTGTATGTATTTTTTTTGTACATTATGTTGTCGGTTTTGTTTTTTATGCCATCTGCTGGTTGTTACAGATGTCTTTTGAAAGGTATATAGGGTTCGCTGATGGCGCCCGTCGCCATACTTGTAATCTAGCTTCAGCAGCATGGGTCCTTTACTCTCCCTCAGGACAACTAGTTGCCGCAGGAGGCGCTTGTTTAGGTCCTGCTTTTAATAATGTTGCTGAGTATAGGGATGTAATTGAGCTTCTATGGGATGCTTTGTCATGTGGTATCACCCAGCTTGAGGTTCGTTTAGACTCTTAGTTGGTGGTCTCCCAGCTCAATCGAGCTTATCAAGTACGAAGTCCTATTCTATTACGTGAGTTCATGCAAATTCGGTTTTTGGAAAGAAATTTTGAAGTTATTATATTCAATCACATTCCACGAAATCAGAATTCATTGACTGATGCATATGCTAATTACATTTTAGATTGGCATCTAACACATATTTCATAAAAATATACAGCATGCACATAAAAAACACTTGTAAATAAACTGACAACAACAACAATATATATATATATGTAAAATATCTGTCCATAGATAGGTTGAGTCTGATCCTCAGATCCCATCATAACGGTATAATATACAAAAATATACAAAAAAGTGGATCGCAGTTCATCAAAATTTCCTAGATCTAAGTAGGACCACCTTGGTCCCCATGTTCTCTCCGTACTCTGGCTTCCTCAGCCTCTTCGTCTTTGGCAGCCTCCACAACATCTATGTATACAAGCACTGCTCTGGCCATTTTCCTGAAAAGGTGTAAATAGACCGGTGGGACCCCAACAATGAACTCCTGCATGGCGGTTGGGATATGCTCTATCCGCAAGGTGGAAACTCTTTGGGTCAGCCTGGCCATCTTCCCATCTACAACCCTGATCAGCCCTAGATCTTTGCCTATGATAGGATGAACAAACATGTGTGGATGCCCCTCAGGGCGGACCGGTCCAATATCTGCATTTTGACACATTTAGAGGATTAAGACTTGTACATATGTATATATCTATCATTTTAAAATTCATAAAAAATTTTAAAATTTAAAAAAATTAAAAATTGTTTACCTAGCTCTCCCTAAGCTCCTCCTAGAGGGAGGACAAGGTCTGGGTCACCTCGAAAATCCAATGCGGCATATGGAAACTGTTCTATTGCCGGTAGTTATCGCTCCCACCAGATATAGAAATCATCATCGTATACACTATGCACTGTGTCTCCTCCTCCTTGACGGAGGAAGATGTCTCCCCATCTGCTCATCCTCGGCTGACGTGGAGATCGGGCTGGTAGAGGTATGGCAGGGATCAACCCTGGTACTCTCTCTCGAAGAAGGCAACTAATATGCTAGAATAACCAAAGTTCTTTCGCCTTCCTCTCTTGCAATGGGAAAGTTGTCTTTTCATGATAGGGACAACTCCTGAACACCAATCATAGAGGGAACCATGCAAACAATCTACTGCCAACCTCATTTGGTTATGTGTATCCAAATGTAATGAGGAGGATCCTGCAATCCTCACGATGGTGCTCATAAGTACATGTAGTGTAAAGTCATGGATATGTGCAATAGGGACAAAACTCCCTCTCTTTTGGGTACTTGGTGTGAAAAACACATCTATATAGTTCTGGACACTTAAAGGGTCACCGCCTCTGCTGGTGCCCTCTAAGTTAACTGGTGCTCCTCTTCGTGATAGACCGGTAATGAAATACATGTCCTCAGTAGTAATCTCCAAAGTCTCACCCTGTAGGTCGAACAACCCCAAATCATGATCCCAATAATTTATCATGAACTCTAATAGGCGGACATTGGCCTGCATGGGTGATGTGCAAAAGAACTTTAATAGCCCACTCGTTCGCAATGCATGTATGGTGGGCGCACTTTGGAGTGCTTCTTGGTCCATTGTTTCATGTTCCCATTCCCTCCATTCCAGCACCATCTTCACACCTAGCAAAACAAGTAATTTGATTCATTAATTTCATATAAATTTTCAAATTTTTTTGACTATATTTAGCTTTTTATCCTTCACGCAGTACATGCGACTGTCTAGTTAGACATGTCGCGTACTGTACGCGACTGTCTCTATAGACAACCCACTTACAGAATGCGTGTATGCGAGTCTTTACACTGTGAACCTGCGTATGCGTCGTGACATGCTTTAGGATGCTTTTAATTATGAAATTGGGACTCAAAATTAATAATTGCTAGGATCAAAATGAAGAGCTCGGGGTGTCGGCTTACCTGCAACTTGCGGAATTTGATTCCATTCACTAGATTGTCCACAATGATCGAATGAAGGTAGAGATAAAAACTTGTTTTTATGGCTAAAAATTCAAATGGTGAGTTTTGTTTTGATTTTGAACTATTTATAGAAATTTTATTTCTCAAAGTGGGTTTTTTCCTATAGTTTGAAATCTATTTAACTAATACCATATTTCTTTTTGCCTTGAAACAGGTTTTTCATCATTATAAAGTGTTTTTTTCTCTCATAGGGTGGTTTTGTCATTTCCAATACATTTTTGGAATCTATATTCAATCCACATTAACCTTAGCAATCAACATTTTTCCACGGACTATGGTATTATAAACCATTAGTTCCCTATTTTTACCATTGTTCTTCCATGGATAAGACCCTTTTTTCATGAGTATCTTCCTTTAAAACCTATGATGTTCTTTGATACTCATGCCGCAACTATTTCAGGTATAGGGGTATCCTTTTAGCTATTTTTCATGCCAAATAGAGCTTCTTTGTAATCTCTTTTTACAAGCTATCCCTTTATAGGACTCCCTGCCCTTATGGAGTTTCTTTAGGCCCAGGTCTGACTCCTTCAAAACAGACTTGACTGCCGAGTTAACTCGTCCGTTCAAGCTCGTTAAGAATATGTGAATGGGCATCTGCATTGGTGGTAGGTTATCTCTTTCTTGGACCATGTGGAATAATACGAGAAAGGATCCCTCTCTTTTCTATTTTGAATAGAGAAGAGTATTCTCAGGCATAGGTTTATCACTTTTCCAGACCCGAGGGACTAAATTTACAGAAAAGGAACACCCGGTTTGAGCTTAGTTTTCTCTTTTTCGTGCTCTAGACCTAAACATGAAAAAGATTTTGAGTGTACTTTGTGTCTTTGTGATGCCCGTTAAACAAGTAAGAACAAAGCAACGAGTTTATTGTTGTAAGCCCCATTTCTCGTAATCAAATGGATCTTTCCAAGTGATCTTGCTTTCCTTCACACTTGTAAAACTCAAG
>LPNX010050371.1:190891-233391 GCA_001517045.1 Pseudotsuga menziesii
CACTTTTCGTTCAACTATTACTTTGAGTTTCCTACTCCTCCTCTTTTCCGTTATACTTGGGGAATCTGATCATGTCTCCTACATATCAGATAAGTCTAGTTGTTCTATCTATGAGTAAAATGCTGCCTTGGGTCATCTCTGTGTCGTGCTTACTGTTCAAGGATTCAACCCAATGTTTAATCTTTATCCTAATCCCATCATTGTTATATCTGTTATCTATTGTGTCTCCCTTCTTTTACCTAGTTCCTAGTCACTCTTGTGATTCGTTGGAGGATCTATTGCCTTCCCTATCACAGCATGGTTCCATTTCAGTACTTCCTGATGACGAAGACCTAGAGTTTTGACGATCGTACCTCAGGATTCACTTTCATCATTGTTGAATTCCTTTGCTTCAGTTGTTAATCATTACTTATTGACTGACAAACTATTGATTCCTTTCCATGTTCGACTTCAACCTATCTTTATTCACATGGCTTGGATTGTATTGGTTCTTTGGGATAGTTTATGAAGACCTTAGTTCCTCACCTATGGACTAAGTTGCGCAAGATTATGTTCTATTCATGTACACAGCTTCCAGATATTTGAAGACTCATCATTATTGTATATTGCGGCTTCGATCCAGCTTTGTAATATATGTGGTTTAATACCCGTATCATATGATGTACTCAAATATTGTAAAGGAGCTAGTGTTCCAGTATATTGAACATAGCATCCTCAGATATGACTTTGTATATGACATTATTATGTATTTATTTCAGGTACTATCTCCGCTCCATTGGATTTCTGAGTTCTCCAAAGATAAATATTATAATGTATTTCGGCCAACGCTTCCCTCTGACCTCACACATTAGGGGGCATATGTTATCCACCTGAATAGCACTTCTCTGTTTGAGTACCAAAATTCCCTATGTTGGGACACAAAAGGACATTTATGGATTGAAGGTTGCCTAAAACACTATAGATGGGCATATTATGAACTACATTTATCATCCATCCAGCTAGTTATTTTTACCTTTAAATATGTCAAGTGTTGTACGTGCCTCTTTCTATATGCAACTCGCGTACATACGCACCTTTTATTAAAGCATGTCGTGTATTGTATGCGAGTATCGGTAATTGCATCTCGTGTACAGATTTGTACACGGGTTCCCCTTAGAGAAACTCGTGTGTCATACGTGAGTTTCCAGTATTAATACTCGCATACACCTTCCTTTGACATTAAAAATAATAAATCGCAATTATCTGAGATTTGTTAAGCCCTTAACTATAACTATCTTAACTGTCTCAACCTCCTCAACCCTCAAAACTGCCTTATTTCACTAAGTATAAATAAAGGCCTTGGGGAGGGTATTAGTCAATCATACTTGGAGAGCAAAGTTATGCTGGTGGAGTCTATTCAGAAGTCTTTGGAACAGTGGAACTCATAATCCTTTGGTTACAGAGGAGTCCTTGTCTCAGGCGTTGGGTTGTAATATGAACTCATTCACTATTGTTAATAAAGAGAATCCTTCTTCCATATGTGTCCAAAATATCTTTCATGTATTATGGTTTGATGAATACTTATGATTAAGCACTCTGTATATGATTTATCTAACATGTTTTATAGACATGTATCGTCTTGCACTTGGAGGATTTGCTTTTGATAGGTGAAGGAGAAGCATCCCTGAAGGCTTTGGAGAAGAAGAAAAGTGGAAGAGGACAAAGCTAGGATCAACCGTCGTGTATCGGGTGAGTCTTTTCTATCCTCTTATTTCCTTTTCTATACTCTAGAGTTGATTCTTGCAAGTTTTATGAGTATGTTGGTAACCCCAGGCCTTCGGTTATAAGGTGTTTATTCCTGTACAACACATTCTCATACCTATCCTTACAAATTTCTAGATTTCCCATGCTCCGTTAAATTTATGAACTAGTTCTTAGTTACTTCCTTACAACAGAAATAAATACAACAAGGAAATTCAAGGTAGGTTTTCAAGATGACATTTGGAAACACAAGGTTCAATACCAAAACCTCGTCACCTATCACCAATACACATGGACTCCTCATCATTAGTTGTTTCCATATCTATCTCTTGGTATTTTTATTTGTATAGAAAATATTTACATGCATATACAATTTTCCATGGCTTGCTAGCACATGGTTAACAAAATATAAATGCATTCCTTTAAAACCTGATCATTCACTAGCAAGGATTTGTCCTTGAGATACATGCTAGGAAACCATACATCAGATATATACTACATTTATATATAAAGTCAGCACACTCTAGGGGTCAAAATGAGGGTATTACAAAGAATAGCAAGGAAAAAAGAATTAGGTGGATGGGTCTCAAAAATATTGAATTTCATAGTAAAGCATTGGTCACTAAAAGTTTGTGGATCATATGTTTTCTTAATAAAGGGATATGTGGGGGAATTATTAAAGGTGATTATATGGAAAATAAAATCAGAAGATTAGCTAAGGAAAATCCGAAATAAATAAAAGGATCCTCTTATGTCTAGGAATGCATGATAAAAGCATATGATCTATCAGGGAATTGGGTGGCTTGGAAAGTTGGTAGAGGAGAAAAAAATATTCTTGGACTGGATCCCTTGATCGGATGTGTGAGGAACCACATGATCTCTGAACCTCTTCATAGTGTATTAAATAAAACGATGATTATTAGATTAAGGGATGTTGCAAGAGAGGAAGCCTAAGGGTTGGAAATTTAGCATTAGAAATCCCCTAAATATCTATGGATTCATGGAGACTTGTATGATGAGTAGATATCCTACATCAATATAATGTAATAGTGTTCCATCCACCTAAAAAATTGAGGATAATGAATTGTTTTGGTCCAAGAATGTCTACATTGAAATGATAAAATCCAAGTTTGCATACAAGGTTCATGTAAGAGATGACATGGAAGCAGTGCAATGTTGGTGATGGAGACTAGTATGGAACCTGGTTAGTCCCCCTAAGAAAAAAATATTCTTGTGGTTTTCATTGGCTAATGAGATATTAACATGGGACAATGAGCATAAGGATAATTCAAATGGGTCGATATGGTGCTATTTATGCAATAATGCAAGTGAGTTTGTTACATCAATCACTTATTTTTTCTCTACCCCTTTGCATGGTTGGTTTCAAAGAAGGTTTTGAGAAGATACAAAAGTCAATCTCACTGGAATAAAGACACTATATTGAAGTGTATGGATTCATGGACCTTAGAGAGGGATTTATCTAAATATAGAGGTATTCCATGTTTTCCCGTATGAGGCTTATGGTGAACTCAAAACAAATTGATCTTTGAGGACAAGGAAGCTAATATTGTCAAACATTCTCATAAAAAAGAAGTCTATTTTGAGGAATCTGGGAGAAAATATAGAAGAATACATGTTCCAATAACAATGCAAGAGTTTTGCATTAGGCATACTTGTCCCAAGGTGTTCTTTGACGGTGTACGTCAAGGGAATCCATGCAACTATGGATCCTGGTCCACACTGTATCTATGTAAAGCTCATTATTTCCTTTAAAAAAATAGAATGGGCATGGGAACAAATAACTGAGCCAACCTCCTCGTCCTTTGCATATTACTCAACCATGTAGTTGATAAACAAGTCAAATTTCTTCAAGTTAAGTCCTCCAATATGTTCATTAGGTGGGAAAATGGACATGTTCACTTTGCAAACATGATTTTGGAACCACTTTTGAACAAGTAAAATAAATAATAGCTCTCTTTGGAATAATTTATTCTATGCATGCGTACATGGATTTCAACAACAAAGAATATTTTTCAATATTTCTAGGATCGTACGCTTGTGAACATGTAAAGCCTCACTCTTTTTTGAAGCTTGTTTCTTTGTAGAGGTTCCTATTGTAGAAAAGTTCATGGTTTTTGTTTACTAGTTTTTGGTAGTAATATAAAACATTGAATTTATTATTTTGTAGAACTAACATCATCATAATAATAATAGTAATAATAATTGTTGTTGTTGTATTATTATAATAATAATTTTTGTTGTTTGCAATAAATGAATGTATAAGTATAGGGTATTGCAAATTGAGTAATTAGATCTATAATCATGTGCCACACATGAAACATTAATAAATAAATTAGAATAAATGTGACCTCCCAAAAGTGATAAAAATAAATAAATCGTTATAATAAATATACTAGGAAAGATCCATATTAACATCTATGATGCACTAAGAAATATCAAATCTCTTGATGCACCAACCTTCCTTAAGTTTTGCACCTTTAAAAAAGTTCATAGCTCAAGAAATTTGATCGTTCTTGATGCTTGATAGATCTAGAGTTAAGGTGGATCTATAATTGTCTTAGCTCCCTTGAAGTATGCAAGAATATAGAAGGGAAGTGGGATCCCATTTACAAGGATAACAAAAAAGATTAATGGAACATAACCCATTATCAAACTTACTCTTTGAATATTCTTGCCGATTTAAATTTGAAGTAACTTAAAATAAAGCTTTTTTTTTCCAGAAGAAAAAGTATGTAATTTGGTGTTCAAGAGAATCAAAATTACATTTGAACCATACCAAAATAGAACCATATTTAGCAGTCCACAAATCACACTGAAAATCAGGTGATCTTGGCAATCAAAACACAAAAGACTCTTCCTAGAATAATCCAGAAGACAAACTACATACAATCAACAATCCCATAAACTACGAGAAGCTAAAAAGCTACAAACTGTCCACAAAAAACAAAGCAGAAAAATGGAGAGGTCTAAAAACAAGAGAATCACCCTTCATCGATTAAGATTCCTCCTAAAAACTTGACATAATGGAGAACACTTGTACGGTCCCCAATCACAAGCTTTAAAATACTGTCAGCTTTAGAATTAAAATACGTATACAAGTGCTTGAAAACTAAGGAATGAAAACACTCCTTGAGAATCTCAATCCTTCTCATCTAGCAGCCAGCTTCAAAATTAAAATCCGTATACAAGTGCTTGAAAACTAAGGAATGAAAACACTCCTTAAGAATCTCAATCCTTCTCATCTAGCAAAAGCCATACTAAGAGATTATAATGAATTTAAACTTTAATATTTCTGATCTTTGGTTAAATGAATTTTTATTGCCACAATTGGCATGATCTTGTCTATCTTAATTGATGGGATCCCTTTTTGAATTTTCCCAACTACATCATACATGTATTTGTTAAAAAACAAATCCAAGTTGTTTTTATGAATAACAATTCATCAATTATATTTTCATCCATTAATTATAAATCTAGTAATGAACTTAAAATTACATTTTGAGTTTTAAATTTTTAAAGTAAGAAAATTCACAAAAATGAAAATAAACCGTTAAGTTGTTAGAACTTTCCTAAATAATATATATTTTTATAACATTATAAAATGTCTTGAAAATCTACGTTTTTGACCTTTTTCAATGAATTTATTAATTATTAAAAAAACCATGGTAATCTCATTTTGCAAAACAACTATCATACTAGTCACAACAAATACAGGCTGTCATAATAAAAAAGAGAGAGGCATATTTGTAAGACATTAATTACTTTGAGAGATGTTTTTATTTGAGATTTGGGGTGGACTACGGCTTATGCTTTTTCTTCTATGGATGAAGATGAGATAAGTGTATTGTGTAGATTGATTCTATACTAGGAGCTAGATGATGAATAGATAGCTCGTAGCAATGCATGGATAACTCATAGACAATAAGCAATAGTTCATGGAAGATAACTAGAAGAATGTGATATAAACAGAAAAATAATATAAAACTAACTGATTGTTGATAAATAGATAAGAGGAAGAATGTCGGTGATAACAAGTAGCTAGGCATGGATAACTCACACTTGAACCTATTTAACTAGGAGAATATGAGGAATACATTTTTTTTAAGTTGTCTTCCATTTGATAACTATCTCTCAACCATTTGATCCCTATCGATCCAGCCACAAACCATGTGAATGTGCTAGTATGTTAAATTAATTGTTTACACTGAAAAGATAAAAAAAAATATTAAATCAAATAAATTTATATTTATATTAAAAATAGAATAAAAGATTACGTCAAATGATAATTAATTAGTTAATTTTGTTAAATAAAATAATTAATTTTGTTAAATAATATTTTATTATAATAATATTTTATTTCAAACAAAGTTTTTCATGTTTAGTCTCCCATGATCATTAAAATTCATACATTGTTAACTATGATCAACAAAAATAAATAAATAGAAAAACATACTTGAGCATATTAAATGATACTTAAGTATTATATTTCAATTATAAGTAACGAAAGTAAATTATAAACATTTAATGATATTTTTCGATCAAACATGGTTAATCATATTTTAAAATACTCAATGATAATTAACCATGTATAACCATAGTAAAACATGGTTAATCATATTTTAAAATGCTTAATGATAATTAACCATGTATAACCATAGTAAAACATGGCTAATTGTGCTTGATCATAATCAACCAACAATGGATAAAACATAGTGAAATATGGTCAGTCATGATCATATAGATATTTTACCATAGTCTAGCAGAGTCAAACATTGTAAACAATGGTCAACCACAATTGATCATGGTAGCATAATTAACATAGGCCAACTTCGGTAAACCCTTATAAACCTAATCAACCATATTATATTAACCAATATGAAACATAATCAATTTTTTTTATGCCTTATCAATCTTCGACTATCATGCTTTGAACATATCACTTTATATTCCCAATTTTAAGCAACCAAGTCACCTTCACTCTTAAAATTGAAGGTGGACTACTAATAAAAAAAATTCCAATAAATCCACCACTTAACCACAACCAAGCCAACAAGATAATAACCTCTTATATGTTCTACGGTTAAACCCCATCTCAACCATATAGTTAACTAACCCACTCTTGCACCGGTATTGGTTATGCTTCAGGTGATACCGTCCCGTTAAGGATACTGAAAATGCGAGCACACTAGGGTATAGAAGAGTCCCTTTGTTGGCCCATACACAAGAATCCTAGTCTCCATTTTGCACCAACAAGATGAATAAGTATCGATGTGTACGTTGGATTTTGACACTAAAAAGGTTTGAAAATCACATAAACTATTGATGGTACATGTGGATCTCCGTCTAGCCGTCTTTCTCTAAAAATATACTGTAAAAGGGCTTATAATTTATTGATTCTCTATTTCCAAAATCCCAAAAGGTATAATTGATAAGGTCATGTCCCCTAAACTGGGAAATAATGCCATGTCCCCTCCCATCAATCCGATTACGCAGGAAAAATGAACGATGTAGGCGATGCTATAATTTCTCCCCCGAGGCCATATTATAAAATACATTAATAACTAAATGCGTCTGCAATTCTTATCAAAAATACATAGAGGAATTAAAGTCTATTGATGCACACACACAACATGTTTATACCATCATGTTCATGATAGGCATAACAATAGAATAATGCACATCAATAAAATAATTTTCATGTTATTTATAGGCATCTAATTGAACAATTCATACTGGATTAGGTCATTCAATTTAACACAATGTACATTATTTGATAACGCATAGATTAGGCATAATCAAGACAATAGAAACACTTATATTTTAATTGTAATTAACCGAGAAATTTGATATGGAAGAGAAACGTTCCACCCAATCATAGCTCTCTGTCCAACCTATATTCTTTCATTTGAGCTCGAGCTAGATTGTGTATCAACTAAGGAAGAACTACTCAGGTTCACTCACAACCATAGGTACAAATACTTATGCAAAGTCAACACGTAGTTAACTTTGTCAAGCAAGTAGGGAGGCATGGAAGGATATAGATGAGACAATGATAGAAACCACAGAATTACATGCATCTCAATTGGACATTCAATAGAATTGGCACCCATATCACCTACCGCATAAAATACAAGGAAGGACCCCCTCTCTGCTACAAAGTCCCTCACATGCCCCTTCCTTCCAGTGCTCTTCAAGGTGGGCATAGAAAGATCAAAGATGATAAATCCTAATATATTCTCGCCTTCACTAGGTTTATCAAGAAAATCCAACCTCTAATCTAATTTCTTCTTCAGTCCACACTTCGATTTTTCTTCAATTTCACAACGTGACTGTAAAAAATGAAATTGTACTTTCAGGATTCCAAATCTGATTTTACCCATATAATTTTGGGTGTATTGCACTCTCAATTTCACCCTGGGGTTTATATCTATGGATTCCCCATTGTAATTTACTCTTCACGTGAATTTATGAGCGATTTTGTCACCTCAAAATGTGGATTCTTCTCAAGTTGCAGTTTCTGAAATTTCATTTCCAGGAATGCATAACAAGATGTAAAATTCATCTCTAGTTGTTCCACAATGGAATGGGTAGGATGAGAAACGAATTCCATGAGGAAGAGTGACTTGTGGGTCAAGTAAACCATGCCCATATGCAGCCTTACGAATTTCTAGGTTTCCCATGCTCCATTAATTTTATGAGTTGGATTTGAGTTGCTTCCTTACAACAAAAATAAATACAATAAGTAAAGTGAAGGTGGGTTTTCAAGATGACAATTGGAAACAAAAGTTTCAATACTGCAACTTTGTCACCTATCCCTAGTGAATACACATGGCCTCATTTTAGTTTCTTCCATGGCTAGCTCTTGGTATTTTTATTTGTATAAAAAATATTTACATGCATATACAATTTTTCATGGCTTGCTAGCACATGGATAACAAAATATAAATGCATTCCTTTAAAACCCAATTATTCACTAGCGAGGCCTTGTCCTTGAGCTCCATGCTAGGAAACCACACATCGGATATATACTATGTATTTACATATAAAGTCAGTAAATTCTAGGGGTCAAAATGGGGCTATTACAAAGAATGGGGCTATTACAAAGAATAGCAAGGAACAAAGAATTAGGTGGATGGGGGATCAAAAATATTGAATTTTATAGTAAAGAATTGGTCACTAAAAGTTTGTGTATATGTTTTCTTAATGAAGGGATATGTGGGGGGAATATTAAAGGTGAGTATATGGAAAATAAAATCTAGAAGATTAGCTAAGGAAAATACAAAATAAATATAAATGATCCTCTTATTTCTAGGAATGCATGATAAAAGTATATGATCTATCAGGGAATTGGGTGGCTTGGAAAGTTCGAAGAGGAAACAAATTTATTCTTGGATTGGATCGCTGGATCAGATGTGAAAGGAATCACATGATGTCTGAACCTCTTCACAATGTATTAAATAAAATGATCATTATTAGATTGGGGGATGTTGTAAGAGAGGAAGCCTAAGGGTTGTAAATTTAGCATTAGAAATCCCCTAAATATATATGGCTTCATGGAGACTTGTATGATGAGTGGATATCCTACTTCAATATAATATAACATAGTTCCATCCACCTGAAAAAATGAGGATGATGAATTGTTTTGGTCCAAGAATGTATACATTGAAATGGTAACATCCAAGTTTGCATATGAGGATCACATAAGAGATGACATGGAAGCAATGCAATGTTGGTGGTGGAGACTGGTATGGAACCTGCTTAGTCCCCGTAAGAAAAAAATATTCTTGTGGTGTTCATTGGCTAATGAGATATTAACATGTGAAAATGAGCATAAGGATAATTGGAATGGGTCGACATGGTGCTATTTATGCAATAATGCAAGTGAGTTTTTTTATCGCTTATTTTTTCTCTACCCCTTCGCATGGGCAGTTTGAAAGAAGGTTGTGAGAATATACAAAATTCAATCTCATTGGTGCTATTTATGCAATAATGCAAGTGAGTTTGTTGATCAATTATTTTTTCTCTACTGCTTCGCATGGGTAGTTTGAAACAAGGTTGCGAGAAGATTCAAATTTCAATCTCATTGGAATAAAGACACTATATTGAAGTGTATGGCTTCATGGAGCTTAGAGAGGGATTTATATCAATATAGAGGTATTCCATGTTTTCCCATATGAGGATTATGGTTAACTCAAAACAAATTGATCTTTGAGGACAATGAAGCTAATATTGGCAAACATTCTGATAAAAAAGAAGTCTATTTTGAGGAGTCTGGGATAAAATATAGAAGAATACATGTTCCAAGAACAATGCAAGAGTCCTCCATTAGGCATACTTGTCCCAAGGTGTTCTTTAATGGTGCACATCAAGGGAATCCATGCAACTATCGATCCTGGTCCATATTGTATCTATGTAAAGCTCATTATTCCCTCTTAAAAAATAGAGCAAGCATGGGAACAAATAACTGAGCTAAGCTCCTCGTCCTTTGCATATTACTCAACCATGCAGTTGATAAAGAAGTCAAATTTCTTCAAGTTAAATCCTCCAATATGTTCATTAGGTGGGAAAATGGACATGTTCACTTTGCAAACATGATTTTGGAGCCATTGTTGAACAAGTAAAGGAAATGATAACTCTCTTTGGAATAATTTATTCTATGCATGTGTACAAGGATTTCAACAACAAACCATATTTTTCAATATTTCTAGGATCGTACGCTTGTGCACATGGAAAACCTCACTCTTTTTTGAAGCTTGGTTCTTTGTAGAGGTTCCTATTGTTGATAAGTTCATAGTTTTTGTTTACTAGTTTTTGATAATAATATAAAACATTGAATTTATTATTTTGTAGAACTAAAAATCATGTAATAATAATAATGCAAGAATCTCATTGATACTTATCTTTTGTTGTTTGTAGTAAATGAATGTATAAGTACAGGGCATTGCAAACAATTAGATCTATAATCATGTGCCACACATGAAATATTAATAAATTAATTAGAATAAATGTGACATCCTAAAAATGATAAAAATAAATAAATAAATCATTATAATAAATATACTAGCATAGATCCATATTAACATCTATGATGCACTAAGAAATATCAAAATCTCTTGATGCACCAACCTTTCCTTAAATTTTGCACCCTGAAAAAGGTTCGTAGCTCAAGGAATTTGATCCCTCTTGATGCTTGATAGATCTAGAGTTAAGGTAGATCTATAATGGTCTTAGTGCTCTTGAAGTAAGAAAGAATATTAAAGGGAAGTGGGATCCCATTTACTAGGATAGCAAAAAATATTAATGGAACATAACCCATTATCAAACTTACTCTTTGAATATCCATGCCAATTTAAATTTGAAGTAATTTAAAATAAAGCTTTTTTTTTTGAGAAAAAAAAGTATGTTACTAATTTGGTGTTCAATAAAAGAAAAAATACATATAAACCATACCAAAATAGGACCATATTTAACAGTCCATAAATCATGTTGAAAATCAGACGATCTTGGGGATCAAAACAAAAAACTCTTCCCAGAATAATCCTCAAGAAAAACTACATACAATCAACAATCCCATAAACTACGAGAAACTAAAGACTTACAATCTGTCCACATAAAACAGAGCAGAAAACTGGAGAGGTCAAAAAACAAGAGAAACACCCTTCATCGTTCAAGTTTCCACCTAAAAATAGGCATAACGGAGAACACCTGTTTCCACCCTTCATCGTTCAAGTTTCCACCTTCCCCGATCACAAGTTTTGAAAGACTAGCAGCTTCAGAATTAAAATCCTTCTAATCCAGCAGCCATGCTGAGAAATTGTAATGAATTTAAACTTCTTTCTTAGTCAACAATTACCTTACAATCACCAAAAATAATAAAATAAAGCTAATTCTGTTTAATAATTCTAATCTTTTGGTTAAATGAATTTTTATTACCCCAATTGGCACGATCTTGTCTATCGTAATTAATGCTTCCCTTCTTGAATTTTCCCAACTACATCATACATTTGTTTGTTAAAAAGAATGCCAAATTGTTTTATGACATAACAATTCATCAATTATATTTTCATTTATTAATTATAAATGAAGTTAAAATTACATTTTGAGTTTCAAATTTTTAATATAAGTTACAAAAATGAAAATAAAAGGTTAAGTTGTTACCACTTTTGTAAATAATATATATTTTTATAACATTATAAAATGTCTTGAAAATCTAGGCTTTTGACTTTTTTTTTTTAATGAATTTATTAATTATTATAGTTAGTAATTAATATAAATTATTAAAAAAACCATGGTAATCTCATTTTGCAAAACAATTATCACGCTAGTTACAACAAATATTGTTATAATAAAAAAGAGGGGCATATTCGTTAACATCACAAGATTAATTACTTGGATGGAGGTTTTTATTTGAAATTTAGGGTGGGCTACTCATAATTTTTCATCTACGGATGAGGATGAGACAAGTGTATCGTCGAGATTAATACTATGGCATTTGTTCAAAATTCAAAATCAACAATTATAAAAAAAATAAAAATAAAAATGGGAGCTAGCTGATGAATGGATAACTGGTAGCAAAGCCAATAACCAATAGTTCATGGAATATAACTAGAAGAATGTGATATAAAAAGAAAAATAATATAAAAAATAAGTCATAATTGATAAATGGATAACATGAAGAATGTTGGTGATAACAAGTAGCTAGGCATGGATAACTCACACATGGACCTATTTAACTAAAAGAATACAAAGAATACAAAAATTGTTTTCCCTCAAAAGATAAAAAAAGACTAAGTCAAATAAATTTATATTTATATTAAAAATAGAATAAAAGATTAGATCATACAACAATTAAGTAGTTTCAAAGTTATTCATGTTTAGTCCACAAAAATAAAGAAATAGAAAAACATAGTTAAACATATTAAAATGATAATGATAGTCAACAACAATAGTTACTATATTTCAATTATAACTAACAAAAGTCAATTATAAACATTTAATGATGTTTATGATCAAACATAGTTAATCATATTTTGAAATGCTCAATAATAATTAACTATGTATAACCATAGTAAAAATGGTTAATCATGCTTGACCATAATCAACCAACAATGCCCAAAACATAATGAAATATGGAACATAGGCCAACGTTGGTAAACCCTTATCAACCCAATCAACAATATTATATTAACCAATGTTAAACATAATCAACTTTTTTTTATGCCTTATCAATCTTAGACTATCATACTTGGAACATATCCTATCATTTTATAATAAACATTATTGTCTAACTAGCACACCCACATGTTCAAAAAGTTCAACTTTGACTTATCAATGCTTAGCTACATGTTATCACCGACATTTGGGTGTGAATATATATATAATCTCACATTATTCTAGTTATCAACCATGAACTGTTGGTTATTTATTCATCAGCTATGAGTTATCTACCCATGAGTTATCTATGCATACTAGTTCATGGCAGATAACTACATGTTATCACTCACATTTGTATGTGAATATATATATATATATAATCTCACATTATTCTAGTTATCAACCATGAACTATTGGTTACTTAATCATCAACTATGAGTTATCTACCCATGAGTTATCTATGTATACTAGTTTATGGCAGATAACTAAAAGAAAATAACATGAAGAATGTGGATGATAACACATAGCTAGGCACGGATAACTCACACTTGAGCCAGTTTAACAAGAAGAATATGAAAAATAAGAAAAAACACCAAATTGTCTTCCATTCCATGGCTATCTCAACCATTTGATCCCTATTGACATGATCTAACTACAAACTATGTAAGTGTGCTAGTTTGTATAATTGTTTATTTCAAATCTCCATAATACACTTGTCTCACCTTCTCTTACTTAGATGAAAGAAACATAAATCTTAAATCACCCTAAATCTCAAATAAAAATGACTGTTAACTTTAAAATACTTAATTTATAATTTACATGTTGAATAATAATTATTTTCCTCATAACAAAGTATCAACAAAGTATTTCTGCCACTTCAGCCCAACTATCTTCGGCCAGTTAAGCCCAACTGCCTAAAGAAGACGTCGGGACTAAAGTATATTTAATGTTTACAACGATAACATATCTTACTGTGAACTTCGTCGCCACACATTCTTAACTCCTCTTCTCTTCAAGACTGTTTGACCAGACTGGGAAAATTCGCATTTAACGGGTGACCCTTACTATTTAAAGCCAAAGCCTAAAGTGTTAAATAGCAAGTCTCATCTTCGTACTCCCCTCCAACAGAATCAGTTTGTATTAGGTCATTCGGTGGTGCCTTTTGATTATGGATCTTTTTCCGCCCCTTCCAGACGAATTAGGTCGACTATATCTGCTGAGGGTGCCTTACACATCCCATTTTGTTATATATATAGATTTAATAAATGATTAAAATTTTAATATAAATTATTATTAATTTATAAAATATTTTATATAAAATATTATTAATGTATTTTTATCGAAAATATATTTAAAATTTTAGAATGTTAAGATTTAAATTTATTATTAATTCAAGCTAAATTAAAATTTGTTTAAAGAATTGTATGTTTGGATGAAAAGTTGCAATACTTATTTAGTGTGATCTTAAATAAGTTTTGGTTTCTTATTAGAAGTGTGGAAGACTATGTATATTGTATTGGATAGGTATTCAAGTGCATATTAGTTTTACTTTATCATAATTTTTTACTTTTACACATAGTTATATTAGATTTTTTTTTTCATATTTTTCAATTCGATTTATATAGTTTTATGTTGTTGGAATATTTTATTTATTTTTCTTAATTTTAAACTTGATTTATTTAGGATACTATTGGTTCATCACTTAGAAACATTATTGTTGGACATTTATTTGCATATCCATCAATCATTATTGTGTGAAAGATGCTTTCATATCTTAAGTTTTGGATTGCTTAGTTTAATATTTAATGCATTGACATTTAGGCCATTTAATGGATTGACACTGTCACCTTGGTCATCTCCACCATGCATTGATAGCCAGTGCCTTTGTCACTGCCATCTAGCCTTTCCAAAGCTCTAGCTAGCACTGCACCAATGCCCATTCCTTTGTCACTACGATCTAGCCTTTGCAAAGCTCTAGCTAGCAGTGCACCAATGCCCATTCCTTTGTCATTGCCATCTATCCTGGCAATGCACCACCGCAACCATCTTTGTCACTGCCATCTAGCATTGTTGAAGCTTCACCTAGCACTACACCACTATCACCTCATTTTAAGAGCAAGGACTTTCTTATATTAAGGGATTGCCACAACCGATCTTTCCTTCCTTTCCCTTCAAGAAAGACTTTTTTGATCATTTTCTTGATTGGATTACAACTTCAGGACTTCAAAGTAGCAAAATTGCATAATCCACGTCTCTTCACAATGAAGTATCCTTGGATAGTCTCGAGGATTCTCAAACTTTTTCTTCAAAGATTGGGAAATTTCACCACTTTCTACTGCACCCTGTTTCTTGTAAATGGATTTTTGAAAATTTGGGGAACAAATCCCTGTACCTCTAAGGATTCATCTTGTTTATGGGGGTAAACCGGAACCCTCTATGCAAAGGGTGAGGTACCCAAATTATCCATATGCCGGGAAAAGGCAATGACAAAAGGAGGAGACACTACATTGCAAGCACCATAGAAATGTTAAATGGCATGGATTAATCCATAAAATGTTCTCACCAAGGGAATGACAATAGGAGGACATGCACCAAGGAAATGACAAAAGGATCTGCAAAATGTTCTCACCAAGGCAATGACAATAGAAGGAGATGCACCAAGGCAATGCCAAAAGGGGGAGAGGCTACATTGCAAGCACCATAGAAATGTTACATGGCATGGATTATTTTGCAAAATGTTCTCACCAAGACAATGACAATAGGGGGAGATGCACACTTTCAAGCACCATATAAATGCTACATGGAATGGATTCTTCTACAAAATGTTCTCAATATTTGCAGTCGAATCAAAGTTGGCATAATATATTGTGTTTTTAGTTTCGATTTATATAATTAAAACAAGTTAGAACCCATTTATACAATATTAGGTGTGCAAGTACCATATTTTTCTATGCATATAATCTGTGATACCACTACTCTGCTTTGGATCTTTGTGTATCTGAGTCTTTCCTCCACCACATTTAGATGTGTGAAATGAGTTGGGAGGAAATTAAATGACTAGAAATCATAAAACCTCCAAAGGTGGAGTAATATAGAACATATGTTGACCCAATTGCTTCCTTTTAACTCATGAATTTTGACCCAAATGAATATAGAAAAATCGTCATGGTGACTCTACCCTAGAGGGAGTCTAGGAACAAACAAATAAGAAACACCTCTTGAACCACGAACACGACTAGAACTCCAAGTCTCGCGTCTGCTGATTTAAAAGTAGCGATATCCTGGTAGTCTAGAATGGCCCCATGTGTCTTACTCTTCTTTGGTTTAGGCTTTGCAATGGGTGGTTGCATCGTCATTGGATTGACCAGAGGTGGAGAACTCATCGGTTGCACGAGGGTGAATACAAAATTAGGATTAAGGACTTATGGTAGTGCAGGAACTTGTGTACACTACCATGCTGGGATGAGATGTGATCACTGTGAATCAGCCTTCTTATTGTCATGAAAAGACATCCCATCTACTATCAACCACCATCAAGGCTTTGCAAATATGGGACTTCTATTATGTGGAAACACAAATTATTGAAACAAACCCATCACAAGCCCCAACATTTTTTTGTTAATAGCAATGTCTTTTATTGATAATACACACCATGAAACATTGAACCATAGGCATGAGATTTTAGTCCCAACTAAGAGAAGGGAACATGATGCTCATTCATTGAAAACCAAACAACCAAGACCAATCGTGAATTTCCATACAGTGTTTCAGCAGTCGAATGGTCACTGAATCGCAATGATCCTTCAACCATTGGGGCTCAACTAAAAACAAAAACACAAATTCAGTCAAAATTCCCCCCCTCAAAAACATAAAACATTGTCGTGTCTTCCAGATGTCAAACTTTGTGCCTAGGTCTTTCCATTGATATCACAGACTCTCACAATTCCCCTCAAGCCTCCTTTCTTGAGTCCAAGAATTTACCTAGCCTCCTGCTTGAGTCCACGAAAAGTTACTTTAGCAAAGTAGAGTTGGATCCTCAATTTTTCCACTTGGTATTCACTGAGAGAAAATGTTATTTCCCCCTCAAGCCTTCATTCTTAAGTTGAGGAAAGTTATTTTAAACATCAATCATGTATTGTTTCTTGCATATTTGATAATTACAACATGCAACAGAATAACATCAAATATGTTCACATGTTTTCTTACTCATGCTTTAATATATCTGTTTATGAGTCCTTGATCTTTATTCAGATTCTTACCATAATATTACCATGCATAATATATTACTCTCTTATTTTTCAACAAGTTTCAAAGAATATTGACCATTTTCCAAATTCACTTGTTAGTACCACTTTGTATAAAGAATCAAATTTTGTAAGAAAATCTTTTCCCTAAGAATAATAATATGAAATCATCCTTCTTACTACATATATACTTGCATACCTTTATAAAGATAGCCACAAACCTTTATAAGGGTGACCACATATCTCCTTTTTATATGACGTTCATATGCCAAGGTACAAGTTTTACTTGTAATAACACATATTAGTATTACACTCAATATCTCATAACATCCATATATCAAAATGAAATAGATTGTCAAGGTATCCATGCATATAACGTATACCTCTATCTCATAAATCTCGATCACATTAAAGAATAACTTTTATAAAAACCACTCAAAGTATCCTACATCCATTGTAAAGATCACTGGAATATATAGCACGAAGTCATGCATTTTCATCATAAGCATCCTATGAACTATTTAGAATACACATGTACACTTTTTAAGTAATTATAACCATTATCCTTTTGTTGATTTTACAAGCAAGGGTACAAGCGTGTTCCAATGTCACACATTAGTTTTATAATCACTTATCTTATACAATCACATACCAGAATGAAACAATGAGACTCCTCCCTTAATTAAAACTTAATGGATCTTCTAACAGATCCAAGTAATTGCTTAGATTATCCATATGAATCTCATCTTTGGAAATCCTAACGATTGGGCCAATCAAAATCGATTAGTTATATAAAGTTAACAAAATGTATCAACCATACTCACTCAAATAAAATGATTGTTGAAACTGAAAGGTATCCACTCTCAAGAATAACAAGGGACATAGAGAAATGTAATAAACATTTTAAATTGAACTACCAAGTCAACAGATTTAGGAGAGTTCCTCAGTTTATCATATAAACTTTACCTTTAAACATTCACAACTAGGATGAATTTCCACCTACTCTTTTACTCCACCTTATAAGAACCTATTTCATAAAGTCTTAACTCCAATAGTCTAAATATTTCAATCATTTTAACGATTACTTTCTTGTCCTTCAATGAAACTAATTGTACAGTATGATGAGATATTCATTTACTAGTATTTACCCATAAAAGATTATTCAGATATATAATGAAACATATACGATGCTCACATATGGACAATGCTATGTCATTATAATGATTTAGCAAATGGAACATACTTACTTGCAATTCAAAGACGATTTGTTGGTCACCTCTTGTCGATCCTTGGAAATGAAATTTTATGCTTCTGCCTTATAGATGGGTTCCATTTCCTTGTTCAACTAACTTATATTCGTTTCCTTCGCTTGATCCCAAATAAACCCGAGTGTTTGTAACCTGTGCTCTGATACCATATATAACATACCCCAAATACATAAATAGATTCTCTAGGTGGGTAGGATAAAATTTCTACTTAAACACATCCAAACAATTTGTAAAACAAAACAAATAAATTAAATCTTATTGTTTACTTAACTATAACCATTTGTTTGCAATTAATAATCTTCAAACTACAATCATTTTAATACTAATATGCATAAGAAAATATTATTGAAAATTGCAATGAGATACAACTGTTACATTTGTCGCAAAAATATCCTTTGAATGAGATAACGATTACACATTAACCCTGTCTTTTAGTCATAGTTAACAAACTGCATAATAAGGTACCCTAATTTGTACTTGTTCTTCTCGGTGCATCCATTAGAGATGACACATGAGTCTCTTGAGTGGAGCAAATAACAAGGTTAGATACAGTTTAGATGATAAAAGAAACTAATTACAAGTATGCATATATACAACTGAATTACTCTACATTGTCTTTCGAGAGTTATCCCCACGCCTTCCGCAGCCTCTGCATCCACCACTTGAAATCATGTAACTCATCATACATATTAGTACTATTTATCAACCTAAAAATCCAAGAACAAAGGTTTTACAATAAAATTTAAAACAAGATAAATTAAATCCTATAACAAAACTACTATTACAGATACTTCTTTTAGCTTGGGCGAATGAAAACATGTCTACAACTTTCCTCCCAACCATAGGCTTCATTTGATGTATGTTTGTCTGTCTAAAGCCACCCCCGAGCTGGGAGATGAATCCACTAGGTTCGAGATACCGTAAAATCCTTTGAAAAGATTTCTTAATAAGACATACCCTTCACCATCATTTATAGCATACCAAGCTTAAATATAAGAACCTCTAGTAGAAGGTCATTAAAGTTAGTTTCCTAAATATGGAAGCACTTCCTTCAAAAGGCACTAAGTATTCATTCCTTGTTATAATAAGGGAAAGGAAAATTAACTCACTTAGTGGAAACAATCCCTTTTTCTCACTAAGTAGGTAGTGAGCCATTCTAATAATCTAATAAAATATTCCTAACTAAATACAATTCTCAAAATTCGTCTTTATGATATAACAATTTCCACAATAATAAAACTTTGTACATAGTCAAATTCTAATAGACTCTTGTTCATTACCAAGCTTTTCCCAAGGAGAGGGTCCATTTCTTTAAAAGGATAAACAATATTAATATAATCTTACCAACCAATAAGTATAGAAGGGAATCACATGCATACAAACTGTATATATTCAGATCTAAACGTTTTCTATTTAAAGAACTCGCAGATGTATATTCTGAGATCATAATGCAATAAAAAATGTAGGAATCCAATGAGTATAGAAGGAAATCGCATCATACAAACTGTATATATTCAGATGTAAACATTTTCTATTTAAAGAACTCGCAGATGTATATACTGAGATCATAATGCAATGAAAAACACATGCATCCAGTAAGTATAAAAGGAAATCGCAACATACAAACTGTATATATTCAAATCTAAATGTTTTTTATTTAAAGAACTCGCATATGTATATGCTGAGATCATAATGCAATAAAAAACGTAGGAAGCCAATAAGTATAGAAGAAAATCTCAGCATACAAACTATATATATCCAGATCTAAACATTTTCTATTTAAAGAACTCGTAGATGTATATACTGAGATCATAATGCAATGAAAAACACAGGCATCCAATAAGTATAGAAAGAAATCACGGCATACAAACTGTATATATTGAGATCTAAATGTTTTCTATTTAAAGAAATCGCAGATGTATATACTGAGATCATAATGCAATGAAAAACACAGGCATCCAATAAGTATAAAAGGAAATCACAACATACAAACTGTTTATATTCATATCTAAATGTTTTTTATTTAAAGAACTTGCAGATGTATATACTGAGATCATAATGCAATGAAAAATGCAGGAAGCCAATAAGTATAGAAGGAAATCGCAACATAGAAACTGTATATATCTAGATCTAAACGTTTTCTATTTAAAGAACTCGCAGATGTATATACTGAGATCATAATGCAATGAAAAACACAGGAATCCAATAAGTATAGAAGGAAATTGCAGCATGCAAACTGTATATATTCAGATCTAAATGTTTTCTATTTAAAGAACTCGCAGATGTATATACTGAGATCATAATGCAATGAAAAATGTAGGCAACCAATAAGTATATAAGGAAATCACAACATACAAATTGTATATATTCAGATCTAAACGTTTTCTATTTAAAGAACTCGTAGATGTATATACTGAGATCATAATGCAATGAAAAATGCAGGAAGCCAATAAATCTAGAAGGAAATCGCAGCATACAAACTGTATATATTCAAATCTAAACGTTTTCTATTTAAAGAACTCGCAGATGTATATACTGATATCATAAGGCAATGAAAAACGTAGGCAACCTATAATTATAGAAGGAAATCGCAACATACAAACTGTATATATTCAGATCTAAACATTTTCTATTTAAAGAACTCACAGATGTATATACTGAGATCATAATGCAATGAAAAACGCAGGAAGCCAATAAGTATAGAAGGAAATCGCAGCATACAAATTGTATATATTCATATCTAATTGTTTTCTATTTAAAGAACTCGCAGATGTATATACTGAGATCATAATGCAAGAAAAACACGAGAAGCCAATAATTATAGATCTAGATTTGCTGGAGTGAAATATAAGATCTATATCATATACCATGAAAAGACAACATCAGAGGGATAAATCACAGGTATTAAAAAGAGACCCACACTATCATAACAAAATCGCAGGCTTGGAATAAGATCCACACTTAAGGTAAATCATAGGCTTGGAAATGAGATCCACCTTTAAGGAAAATCCATAAGATAATTCCATTTTCAACGATTCTTTCTCATATCTATTAAATAATTTACGAATTACACTAGCATCGTATCCAAGCTATATATGGATTCAATGATATTTCATTGTCAGTGATTTTCTTCCATATCTAAAAGAGTTCAAAAGATAACCCTAGCAGTGTTTAACATATCCAAAAATATATAAACATTCCTGATATTTCATTGTCAACGACTCTTTTCAAATCTAATAGAGTTAAAAATTGAGCCAAAACAATGTTTGTTTTACCATATCCAAACATTCAACCATATTTCGTTTCAACAATTCTTACAGATCTAATAGAATTCAAAATAAACCATAGGAACATTTTTCTTACCAGATCCAAAACATTCAAAATTGTTTTATTTTTGTGATTCTTCCAGATCAGGTCTGATTTATATGAGAAACCCTTAGAAATTATTCTCCAATATCCACGTTTCTCCATTAGCAATGATTCCCAAATAGCATCGTTTATTTATTAGCCATGAATTCTCCCATAGAAGGCTTTCTTCATTAGCAACGGTTCTTCTCATGCCAACCCACACGAAACTACCTGTCCGGCCTTCATTTTTCTCTCCCCCCCCTCCCCTCGACTAAGGAGAACAAATGCTTAAATAAAGAAAAACTAAATATTATTTAAAGGAAAAATGGCAACCACTATTCCCATGATTTTCTCAAAGATAACACCTAAGCTTAAGTAGCATTCATCCCTCACGACACTACTTCCTCTTGAGGATCTTTTAGATTCTATATATGTATATATATATAATAACAACATTCATTTTATACACTCCATTGTGTGTATATATATATACATACATACAAATTAGAATTTGTATTACATTATATATATGTATATAACTTTAGGTTTTTGCACTACATTATATACATATAATGTTTTTCTTTAACAACCATGAAATATATCTATTAATCATATAGGCAACCTTTGTTTTACCTTCAATTACCTTGATTATTTACAAAGTGAGAGTAACCTCCTCATCTTTTAGGGTTTCTTTGCATAAATAATATCAACGAGTTGTTACATGGCGTAGTTACTCTAAGGTTCTCCAGGTAGGTTTTTAAGCAATAATTCCCTCATGTTCTAGCCCTAGGCTCATATGTTCGCAATAAAATGAAACATCTTAATTACAAGGGTAGATCACAATTTAAGCATGCAAGGAAATTGACTAGCATCTATCCAAGGTGAGTATTGTAACTGGTTTCCTCATCGAAACCAAGATGATACCAAGTTATTTTTTCTAGACACCCAAAGATTTGGTAGTCATTAACCTCTCCCCCTAGTGGATCCGTCCCTAATCTTCATTTTAGTTGTGCACGCTTTCAGTCTCCTAGAAGTTTTAATTTCATCTATAACTTGATGATGCTAGGATTAGTACGTATAGTGACTTTTACTTACACTTTGTCATTTTTGGTCATGTACTAAGGGGGTGTTACAAGAGTATTTTTATGTATTTATCTAAATTAAAAATGGTTTAAAGAATTGCATAATTGGATGAAGAGTTGCAATTCTTACTTACTCTAATCTTAAATAAGTTTTAATTTCTTATTATATATGTGGAAAACCAGGTATATTGTATTTGATATGTAGTCAAGAGCATATTAGTTTTATCTTTGATCATAATTTTTTTACTTTTTCATATAGTTTTACATGGTTGAATTATTTTGTTAAGTTACATCCACAATGGTAAATTATTTCTCTCTACAATGTTTTCCTATGTTAAGCTACATCCATTATAAATCAAACCCTATAATGTATAAATCTCATACTTAACATTAAGATCTAAGAGACTCTCCACAGAGATCTCTTCTCTGTTTTAAAACACAAATCTAGATAACTTTACAACTCTTTGTTTAAATTATGCTTATATCGAATATGTTCAAATTGCAAGCAATAATCACAGATATGCTAAGTAGAGCCGAAAGGATTCCTTAGAAGTATTATCTCTAAATAATATGTATATGCTAGATACTATTAATAAACCTTTGTTTTAAACTATCAATTAAAATAATCAAATAAGACGTAGACTATTTTCCAAGCAAAATCGCAATATAATTCTAAGTAAAATAAACCAATCACATTCCTCTATGAGCTGAAGGTTTCTAGACAGAGTTTACCTCTATGTTTAACTTAATATACATAAGTTGGGCCCCTAGTCTCTATTTTGGGCTTTCGTACCCAGAATTGGACATATCTAAAGATAAATAAATAATTAAAAACATAACTAAGAGATCACGTTCGATCAAACTGTTACCAACAAAATATTCAATTAATAAATCTAATTAAAATCGTCCAGTTCACAGATCTGAGTTTCCAAACTCAACGATAATCAAATCGAGTTAAGATCTAGTATTTATAACTACAGAGTTACGATTATCCACTAAATTGGATTCATATCTGAAGTTCTTTATATATAATTAAACACAAATAGAAAATCTACGATGGTTGGTTACCAATCGCCCAATCGCATTTACAACCAATTTATCAAATCATGCTAGAAGCAAACCAAACTACAGACCCAACCAATTACTATAACTTTCAACTTATCTTCAATGATAGAAGCAATGAAGCCCTCTCTTTCCCAACTTAATCAAAAACAGAGTAACCCTGCTATTGTCAACCTGCATAAAAACCAATGGAGGCATACCTCAAGGCTACTGCATAGATCTAGTGCATAGTGAGGGAAATTACGTCATGGTTTGCATGTACACAAATCATGGCCGTTAGTGCATAACCCATTTATTTGGTTTATCAAAATTATTAAGGAATAAAGTAAGGGATAGGGATTGTCACCTCGGGGTAGAGAAGGACAATGCTTGAGAGGATTTAACTCTATCGCCACCCTCGCGTGGACCGATTACCAAATATTCTCTTATATGTATGCAAAGGAAGGAACCCATTACATTCATCAAATTGTAAACAACAATACAAAAATTTTAAACCCTGTAATGTGTGTTTTTTTACCTTAATGGATGACTTGGGTTGTCGAGGCAATGCCAGTGCTGTCTTCATCATCTTAGGTACCCATATATGGGCACCCTGGCTATAGAGTCATGAATTTAAAACCTCCCTTAAATATTGAAAATGAAATCGATTCCTTTTAATCAATTGGTGCATAGAAATGAGAAATGTTATCTTCCTTACTTGCGTAGAGGGCCAGGGGTTTTCTCCTCCTGGTTAGTCTCTCCTTCCTCTTCCCTGCACCAACAGATTCAAAATAGAGTTAGCTTAGTTTAAAAACTATGAACCTCGTTAACAAATTGTAGATTTAAATACAAGATAAATAACGTTATACTTGTGTAGGATTGGAAATCCTCTTCCCTATTTCGAAGGAAAACGTTTGATTTTCCCACTTAATCACGTGATGAGCATAAACATGGTAGATGTCACACACCTCAAAAATCATAAAAAAAAATGTACACACATTTAACTAGAAATATTCATACAGTTGTAGTATGCATTATTACTTATGAGTTTAATTAATGATTCTTATGTAAGTTACTTACATGATTATGCTGCTTATGTCAGGTTTCACAAGCTAATGTAATAACAGAGTTTTAACCGCTGCATTAGACACACCCGAAGGTGATGTTTAAAATACTTGATGTGGTTTTTGTCATGCTTTACTACGATCTTATTTAGCCTGAAGGCTTGGGAGACTAGACCATAGTCTTGATCCAACCTTGCAAATGTAATAAGGTTTGTGAGGATTACGTGACTTACCATAGTCCCAAAGTGCAATGTATATTGTAACATTAGAAAGGACCTTGGTCCTAAGGTGCGAAGGATATATGTTAAGGTTGATTATTATATGAATGTTATGGTGTTAAGCCATGGTTTGAAAGGTTAATATATAATCGTTGTTCGGTTTATATGGAAATGGTTTATATGTGATGTGGATCTTACCATAGTTTTTACTCAATGGTCGATGCAATGATTATCGACCATCATTAGATCTAGCCATGAGTTAATCAACAATACCCTGGTTTACTTCAGACTTAAAAGCATTGTCCTAGTTTCGATATGACAGCACATCCATGCTTCCCACCCTAGCTTCAAGATATTATCTCATTAGTCTACTTGTTCAACACGATGCAAAGAACTTGGTAGGGTTTAATGCATTGATTTTCCTATCCGAACTATTCATTCTTGGTTTGTTTGGTCTATAAAAATTTCAAGAGCCAAAGCTCTGCCTTGTTAATGGTGACTTTTTAGGGTCTTTTGGTGTAAAAGCTTGCTATGAAGTTGATGGCATTGTAACTGGTTTCTCCCTAAGGTGTTCTTGCATTTTCCATGGCTTCCATGGTGTCCTGCAACATGTTGTTTCTCTTTCAAAATCCTCGGCCACCAACTCCATCTTGGATGCTGTCCCTTACTAGGAAACAAATCAATTGAATAAGCTGCAAGATTTTATTGGAATTTTTCTTTCAATGGTTTTGCTGTAACTGATACTGCTTGGTGGTTTTTTTGTAGGAAAAGGAGGGATAAGAGTAACCTTACAAAAGCCAACCCTTTTTCCTGTCTGCAACTCACATAAGGTAAGACAAAATTAACATTTTAACTTGTTTACAATAATATTTTTAAATGCTTTTTTACTGCAACTATGTGTTTCTTGCAGGTTAGGAGCACTGGAGAGGAAGGAGACTGGGTCACCTCCTCCCAGGCCCGCGTCTTAGAAGGCCCAGGTAACCAATGCGCAAAAACCCTTGTTGTTATTTATTTATGTATTTCAAGGAATTTCATCCATAGTTGCTATATGTTTCATTGTTTGATGCAGGTACTAAATTCCTGAGAAAAAGGTGCTAAGAGGGGAGAAACAACTCCAGCTTTGTGCAAGATAAGTTGAAATTGTTGTTTTTAAACCCCTAGGGTTTAAGCTCCGATTTATAGAGCGATTTACAACATCTCTGCTTCACATTGTTTTTATGTTCCTTGTGGCTTGTTTTAGTACTTGCGTTAGTGGTGTGGGTGCCATTACGGATGGAATTACCACCACTTCGCTTACTCTGTAATTAGAATTTGTTAGGGTTTAATGAATGATGGTGGAAGCCATCACAGATGGTCTTGCAACCACACCCTGTATGCGTACATCGATTTTGATATTGTTTAATGTATAAATGAGTTGATACGACCCTTAGGGTTGTTGCATTTTAGGTGAAACTCCTATTACGAGCTAAACCATGGTTATAATTCTTTGTTTTAGTCAATGCATTTCTAAGTAGACCCTATTAGCTAACTATATATTTGATTTTAAGAAGAATAGTTGTGCTTTTCTTTTGCGTAAGTAATTGTTGCCATATGAATGGGATTACAGTCGTAAGGTTGTGAGACTACAATATTTTAACCTTATTATTGTTTAATTTTTAAATCTATTACGACCCATAGGGTCTTACGATTTCTGTGGAGTAAAATCATGGTTAAATGATATAATACATGCATTTGGTTTGGAATAATTCAAGATATGGTTACACTACTTTATTAATACTCAACTGACATCTTAAATGGGCTTATTACTGGTCTTTGGAAAATAAAGATTCGTTGTTGTGAATTGTTAGGAATCTTGATTTAAAATATATTATGCAGATATACTATGGAAACTTAAGTCCAGTTATTTGACTATTAGGTTTAATGAATTTGATAGGATATTTGTAGATCCGTAAATGATTTGTTGGATAGGTTAGGTATATCATAACTTATATAATCTTGTATATATATATATATATATATATATATACATGCGCCGATATTTATTTATGAGTATTTAATTAACAGTTGGCTAAGTTGTAAATCGTGAATGTGTTGTGTATCTATCATGATAGTTTTTATAAATAAAATAATATGAGATTAATTAATTAGATTTCCTGATCCTGATCTGAATAGCCTCAATTTGCTATTGGGGTTTAAAAAATAATTTAAAAGATAACTCTGTAGCTTAACTCGATAAGGGATACATCCTGTGTACCGTAAATTCGATTGTTGTTTAGAAACTGACTAAAATTTGTTTAGAATTTGAAACATGTTAACTTTAGCTACTTTAATCATAATTTAACTAGATCTATGATATAAGAAATAATTGAATAGAAATAATTCACAGATATTTAATCATTTAAGAAAATAAATCGAATCTATAGTAGACAAAATCATCTACAAATCCTTCACTCGGGTATGGATGCCCGATACAAGAAGCCATACTAATCAAATATAATTACTCATAGGTATAAAAAAAATACATACACAGATATATAATTGATACATAAACAAGAGCTAGAATCGTTACATGCTAGATAAGTGTTCAATAAAAATGCATAAAACATTTATACTTATGAATATAGTGCAAATATAGGTTTAAAATAAACATCCTACTGTAATTACAAAAATAATAAGAACCTGGAACCACCGCTGGGAAAACAGAAATGGAAAAGTTGATCCTCCCAACCAACTCCTAGAGCAGCCAAGTTACTTACTCAAGAACCATCGAGCCTATTCGTTGAACCACATGAGAAAAATACACTTAATGCGCCATCTCTTGCATTATCATATTTGATCCCCATCAAATGCTATCCTCCTGCTTGCTAATGTACATACTATTATATATTATTTTTCCTAGGAATTGGGTAGTTATGATCCTCCTGCTCTTTAGCACTCAACTAGGAGTTGTGACCTAATTTTGGGGAAGATGCCTCCTAAAACTTGAGTTCTCACTTAGTAGCTACATCCACTTGTCTTTTTCTCTAGTGGGTCAGCAAACACTCTTCAACAACTATTCCACTCATGTCCCCTTCAGTATCTTTTATTAATAAGATAATAATTCATTACATTTGTTTTAGTTTGTACTTTCTGTCAAAAACATTTAGAATAATAAATAAAATATCTCAGCATAAATTAATAACAAAATGTTAATTTTAGGTGCATTACATACACCTCCCCTTAGAGAATAACACCATCGATTGTTACTAACTTTCTGATTTATTCTTCCATTCCCTTATCTTGGAATATGATTGGATATGCCTCCCACATAACACTTTCGAATTCCCAAGTAGATTCTTCCGGACTAAGGTGATTCCATTGCACATTGACTTGTCTGATGGTACGATTCCTAAGTAAAAGTTCTCTCCTATTGAGAATACGCTCCAGTCCCATCTGAAACTTTCCTTCGGTTTCCACCTAGATAACATTCCAATCGATCACATGAGTAGCACCATGAATATATATTTTGAAAATAGAAATGTGAAAAACATTATGTACTTTAACAGTTTGTGGTAGGAATAACTAGTATGCAACCGACCCCACATTAGCCAAAATTTCAAATGGATAGAAACACCTGGCTTTCAACTTTGAATACTTTCCCAATATCAAAGATATTTTCTTGGGTTTTACCTTTATGTACACATGCTCACCCACCTAGAACTCTCTAGGAGTTATTTTTAGGTCAGCATAACTTTTCTTCCTATATTGGGAAGCCTTCAAGTTTTGTTGCACATGTTTCATGGTTATTTCCACATCCTTTATCAAATAAGGTCCTAACATTAACCTATCAACCGAAATTCTCCAAGAAATTGGAGTATTACATTTGCATCCATAAATAATTTCAAAAGGACTCATACGTGCTGATACTTGAAAATTATTATTGTAAGCAAATTCTACTAACTGTAAGTAGTCTTCCAACTTACCTAGTTTGTCCATTACATACATTATTAGCATGTATTCTAGGACTTGGTTTACCCTTTCTATCTACTCATCTGTTTGCAGATGATACGTAGTACTGAATTTCAAGTGTGTACCTAACCCTTTAAACAATTTCCTGTAAATTTTGCATCTCTATTTGATATTATTACCTTTGGTACACCATGTAACCTGAAAATATCTTTCATAAATATATCTGTAATGTTAACAACTTTATAAGTAGACTTTTCAGAAATAAAATGAGTTACTTTACTTAAATTTTCGACTACAATCATGATTAAATCATGGTGTATGAAATTTTTAGGTAGGCTTGTTATAAAATCCACGTTAATTATTTCCTACTTCTATTTTGGAATGGGTAGCAGTTGCAATAACCCCGTTGGATGTTGGCCTTCTGCCTTGACTTGTTGGCATTCGATGCAGCGAGATAAGTACTCTGCTACCTCTTTCTTCATGTTAATCCAAAAGAAGGCCTTTCTGATCATGGTGATCATCTTCTGGTATCCAGGATGTCCTAAATAAGGTTGTTCATGTAACTCATTCATGACTATTAATTTGATTTCTATTGTACTTAGTATGTACAACCTATTTTTATGCAGCAGTAATCCTCATCTATTTAGGATAAAATCTATTGTTTTCTGGTTCTTTTCATTTTCAACAGTCTTTTGTTTTGAAATTTGGTATTCCTTATCAGAATTTTCTGCACTTAAGATCTGATTTTCCAAATCTGTTTCATAATTGTTGCTTGCAAATAGTAAATTTGCATGACAACCCAAAGTATCTGCAACTTTTTTTTTCTTTTCCCTTTATTTGTTTTATTTCAAAGTCATATTCACTTAATAAAGACAACCATCTTTCCTGTCTAGCATTTAAAATTTGCTAGTCAGATAAATATTTCAAACTTATTTTATCTCACATTAGCAGAAATTTCCTTCTAATGAGGTAATGTCACCACATATTTAATGCGTGAATAATTGTAGGAAGTTCTAAGTTGTGCGTAGCGTAATTCTTTTCATGTTATTTTAGTTTTCTAGATTCATAAGACACAACATAATTTTCTTATATTAATACCTCGCCTAATCCTTCCTTACAAGAGCCGGTGCATACGAAAAAATCCTTAAAAGGTGGCATCAATTATTAGGATAGGGGTAGTAGTTAACAGATGTTTTAACTTATTAAAGATTTCCATACACTTTTCAGTCCACTCAAACTTTTAACCTTTCTTCTGCAGTGAAGTTATGGGGTAGGCTATCATAGAAAATCCTTCGATGAAATTTTAATAATAACTAGCAATCCCCATGAATGATCTTATGTCTCTTACATTTTTAGGAACTGGCCATTCAGTGATAGCCTTAATTTTTTTGGGGTCTAAAGAGATTCCATCCTTGGACACCAAGTGTCCTAGATATTGAATCGCGTCTTTAAAAAAGTTGCATTTACTGAACTTAGCATACAATTGTTGTTCTCTAAATACTTGTAAAATTATCTTTAGGTTCTTTTCATGTTCTTGTTCATTCTTTGAGTAAATCATTATGTAATCGATGAAGACAACTACAAACTTATCTATATAGTTACTTAGAATACTATTCACTAAGAACATGAATGTTGTATGCGTGTTTGTCAACCCAAAATGCATTACGACAAATTCGTAGTGACCATAACGAGTCTTAAAAGAGGTTTTAAAAATGTCTTCATCTTTGATCTGCATCTGATGGTATCCAAACCTTAAGTCTATTTTAGAAAATACTATAGCCCCGCAGAATTGATCGAATAGATTGTCTATCGAGGGTAGCAGGTATCGATTTTTAATAGTCATTTTATTTAGTTGTAGATATGCTATGCATAATATTAAGGTTATGTCTTTCTTCTTTATAAATAATATCGGTGCTCCCCAAGGGGAAACACTCGGCTGAATATACTTTTGTCAATCAATTCTTGTAATTGTGATTTGAGTTTTGTAAGCTCTATTATGTTCATTCGGCAAAGAGCTTTTGATGATGGTAACACTCCAGGTATCATATCAATTGTAAATTCTATGTCTCTCTTTGGAGGTAGTCCAGGGACTTGTTCCAAAAATATGTCTTTAAAATCCTTTAAGATAGGTATACCTTCCATTTTAATTTTGTTTTCATTATCTTTATCATCCATTACATAAAAAACAAATACTTTACATCCTTTATGTATCGATATTTTCATTTGTAGAGAAGAGATATATTTTTCGATCGTAACTTTTCTGGGAATTCGTTTCACTTTAATTGTGTTTCCAGTATCATATATGCATGTAAAGGTTTTGTCAAAACAATTCAACATTACTCTATTTTTTTGTATCCAATTCATTCCTATTAACATATCATACGAACCTAATGGTAAAATATTTAGATAAGAATGTGTAATGGAATCATTCATTAATATTTCATAGCCTTTAACATAACTAGTGACTTTATGTTTAGTACACGTGGCTAACTGTACCAACCATAACTTATCAAATTTTTCTGGTACTAATTTACATAATTCAACTATTCTAGGTGATACATAACTCAAACTTGCACCTGGATCAATTAGTATGGAAAAATGTTAAGTTTTTATCATACCTTTGATCTCAACCATTGAAGTTTGATGGTCTGCTTATCGGTTCTCCAATTCAGCATTGATTCCGGGCATGCTCCTCGCCATGTATCCAACTGTAACAACTTCCTGAATGGAGTGAACATCAAAAGTTTTTCTTTCTTATTGGACAATTTTAAATAATGTGGCTCGCCACATTCCCAACATTTTAAGGGTTCCTGTGCAGTTTTTTTATTAAAAGTAGTGGGAGGTTCTCTTTCTTTTGCTGCAGAATTATAGGGTTTAAATTTTTTATAGTTACTTCCTTGATACCCTTTGGAACTATTCCTTGTATTTTTCTGGAATTTATTAATTTTCTTTCTTGGATCAAAGTTATCTTGCCTTTTAGTCTTCCAAATTGGTACACTTTCTCTTTTATTTTTATTCTGGTCGTAACAGAAATTTGCTTTTCTCATTGCTTTCTCTAGTGTCTTCAGATTTTCATACTCAATACGCTCTTTAAACATGATAGGAAAACAATTGAGAAAACATTGTATCTTTGGTTTTTCATCTATTATATATGGTACATAATAAAGCAGACTCAGTAATTTACTACAGAGCTCTTTCATAGTCATAACTCCTAGCCTTAAATTGTAAAATTACTTAGCCTTCTCTTCGTAATACTATTATGAAAGGTATTTTCACTTAAAATGTTTTTTAAAGGTTTTCCAGGTTACATATGTTTCTTTTAATGGATTTAGTTTCTTTATATCCTACCACCATATATCTGCTTTTCTAGTTAGATTGTATATGGCCATTTTATCCTTCATTTCATCAGAGTAATTATAGATTTGGAAGTATTTCTTCATCCCTGACAACCAGGCTTTCGTTTCTTCTCCTTTTTCAGTCTCACAATTAAACATTGGTGGTTTAATCTTTTAAAACTCCCCAGATATTTCATCATACGGTTTGTAGTTATTTTTATTTTTATTATCATCACTACTTTCACTAGAATCTTGATGTTTTTCTATGTGATGTTTGACTGATTCCTCAGTGGAAGTTTCAACCTTATGACTAGAAAAAACCAGTTTCCTTCACTTACATCTGTAAGTTGTAGTTTTTGGCATATTATTTTCAGGTTCCTTGTTTTTCTCTTTTTCATCGTTATGTATTTTAGCTAGTAAAATATTATTCAGTTACTCTTGAGCTTTCAGGATTCGTTCATTATCATCCTTAACTCTTTTTAACTCTGATCTTAGTTCATTAACAGTTCTTTGCAGTTCAAATTTATTATCTTGACTTTCATTCAGGTTTACCCAGATCTCCCCATCCCTTATATTACCCTCTTCATTTTTTATAAGATCTCTAAGGTGAGAGTCTTGTTCTGCATACATCCCTACTTCTGCCATTTTTTTCCTGCAAAAATAAAGTTATCCTTCTCTTCCTGTTTGTAAGGGAATCAAGCCAAAAAATAAATTAAAATTAGTTTTATCGTTTCTTTAGCAATTTTAGTGTTTAGTTGGTTCAGGCCTGGTGCTGCAACCATACTATGATACCATTCTGTCACACACCTCAAACATTGTAAATAAAAAAATATGTGTACACATGTTTAACTAGAACTCTTGATACAATTCTAGTAAGAATTATTACTTGTGAGTTTAATTAATGATGCTTATGTAAGTTACTTACATGATTATGTTTCTTATGTCAGGTTTCACCAGTTGTGGTAACAGCAGAGCTTTAACCATTGCGTACATCCACACCCGAAGGTGATGTTTAAAATACTTGATTTGGTTTTTGACATGTTTTACTAGGGCCTTATTTATTCTCAAGGCTTGGAAGACTAGAGCATAGTCTTGATCCCACCTTGCAAATGTAATAAGGTTTCTGAGGACTTCATGACTTACCATAGTCCCAAAGCGCAATGTATATTGTAACATTAGAAAGAACCTTGGTCCTAAGGCATGAAGGGTATATGGTAAGGTTGATTATTTTACAAATGTTATGGTGTTAATCCATGTTTTGAAAGTTTAATATATAATGGTCATTTGTTTTATATGGAAATGGTTTATATGTGATGCAGTTCTTACCATAGTTTTTACATAAGGCTCGACGCAAGGATTATAGGCTATCATTAGATCTAGTCATGAGTTAATGAACCATACCCTCATTGACTTCGGACTTAAAAGTGTTGTCCTGGTTGTGAGTTGAAAGCGCAACCAAGATTTCGACGCTAGATTTGAGATCTTATCTCAGTCATCCACTTGTTCAACATAATGCAAAGAACTTGTTAGGGTTTAATGTGTTTCTTTTCCTATCTGAACCCTTCATTCTTGGTTTGTTTGGTCTGTAACAATTTAAAGAGTCGAAGCTTTACTCTATTAATGGAGAATTGTTAGGGTTTTTTGATGTAAAATATTGCTACGCTGTTGATGGCATTGTGACTGGTTTCTTCCCAAGTTGTTCCTGCATTTTCCATGCTTCCATGGCCGCCTGCAACACATTTTTTCTCTTTCAAAAGCATCAACTACCAACTTCAACTTCGATGTTGCCCCTTACCATGTAAAAATTCGATTGAATAAGTTGCAAGATTTTATTAGAAGGTTTCTTTTAATGGTTTTACTATAAATGATACTGTTTGGTAATTTTTGTGTAGGTAGGGATACGGGTAACCCCAGAGGATCCAATCCTTGTCCCTCTCCGCAACTCGCATAAGTTAAGAAAAAATTAACATTTTAACTTATTTACAGTAATATTTTTAAATGTTGTTTGACTACAACTATATGTTTCTTGCAGGTTAGGAGCACTGGAGATGAAGGCGATAGGGTCACCTCCTCCCAGGCCTGCGTCTTTTAACTCCCAAGTAACCAATGCGAAAAAACCCTTGCTCTTGTTTCTTTCTGTATTTCAAGGAATTTCATCCATAGTTGCTAAATGTTTCATGGTTTCATGCAGGTGCTAAATTCCTGAGCAAAAAGAGTCGAGAGGGGAGAAACAACTCCACCTTTGTGCAAGATAAGTTTAAAGTGTTGTTTTTAAACCCATAGGGTTTAAGCTCTGATTTACAGAGGGCTTTACAGCCTCTTTGCTTCACATTGTTTTTATGTGCCTTAGGGCTTGTTTTAGTACTTGTGTTAGTGGTGTGGGTGCCATCGTAGATGGAATTACCACCACTTCACTTACTTTGTAATTAGAATTTATTGGGGTTTAATGAACGATGGTGGAAACCATTATAGATGGTATTATAGTCACACCCTGTACACCAAATTTGATATTGTTTAATATATAAATGAGTTGATATGACCCTTAGGGTCATTGCATTTTCATTTAAATTCCTGTCACAAGTTAAACCGTGATTATAATTCTTTGTTTTAGTCAATGCACTTCTAAGTAGATCCTATTAGCTAATTGTATATTTGATTTGAAAAAAGAACTTGTGCTTATCTTTTGTGTAAGAAATGGTTTCCATATGAATGGGATTACGATCGTAAGGTTGTGAGACTATAATCTTTTAACCTTGTTATTGTTTAATTTTTAAATCTATTCGACCCATAGGGTCTTACGATTTCTGTGGAGTAAAATCATGGTTAAATGATATAATACATGCATTTGGTTTGGAATCATTTAAGATCTGGTTACTCTACTTTATTAATACTCAGTTGCCATCTTAGATGGGCTTATTATCAGTCTTTGTAAAATAAATATTTGTTGTTGTGAATTGTTAGGCATCTTGATTTAAAAACTATTATGTGGATTTACTATGGATACTTAAGTCCGGTTATTTGACTATTAGCTTTAATGAATTTTATAGGATATTTGTAGATCCCTCAATTATTTGTTGGATAGGCAAGGTATATCATAACTAATATAATTATATATGTGACTGTATTTTGACAATTATCCTTTCGCATATTGTATAATATCTATAATGTGTGTGTGTGTGTGTGTGTGTGTATATATATATATATATATATATATATATATATATATAATTAACATTTAGCTAAGTTATAAATTGTGAATGTGTTGTGTATCTACCTTGATAGTTTTTATAAATAAATTGATCTCAAATTATTTAATTAGATTTCTTGATCCCGATTTGAATAGCCTCGATTTGGTACTCGGGTTTAAGAAATAATTTAAAATATAAGTCTGTAGCTTAACCCAATAAGGGATACCTCCTGTGTACAATAAATTCGATTGTTGTTTAGGTTTTGACTGAAATTTGTTTTGTATTTGAAACATCTTAACTTTAACTACTTTAATCATAATTTAACTAGATCTATGACATAAGAAATAATTAAATAGAAATTATTTACAAATATTTAATCATTTAAGAAAATAAATCGAATCTACTGTAGACAAAATCATCTAGAAATCCTTCAATCGAGTATGGATGCCCGATCCAAGAAGCGTTACTAATCAAATCTAATTACTCATAGGCATAAACAAAAGACATACACAAATCTAGAATACATACATAAACAACAGCTAGAATCGATACATGATAGATAATTGTTCAATAAAAATGTAGAAAACATTTCTACTTATGAATATAGCTGCAAATCCATGTTTAAAATAAAAATCCTACTGTAATTAGAAAATGAATAAGAACATGGAACCACTACTGGGAAAAAAAAATGGAATAGTCGTTCCTCCCAACCAAATGCCTAGAGCAACCAAGTAACTTGCTCCAGATTCCTCGAGCATGTTCGTTGAACCATAAGAGAAAAATCCACTTAATGCTCCATCCCTTACATTATCAGATTCAATCCCTGTCAAATGCTAGCCTCCTGCTTGCTGATGGACATACTATTATATAGTATTTTTCTTAGGACTTGGTCATTTACGAGCCTCCTGCTCTTTAGCACTCAAGTAGGAGTTGTGGCCTAATTTTGGGGAAGATGCCTCCTGCACCTTGATTTCTCACTCGGCAGCCACAACTAGTTGTCTTTTCCTCTTGTTGGCTGTTATAGCTGATTATTACCACACCAGGTGAATCACACTTGTATGGCCTTCCCATGTCACTCTGCAGACTCCTTAGACCCCTTGGACCATTTTTTGTCCTTTGATGTTTTCTAGACCATCCCTAAAAACATGTGAAAAATGCTATACGCAACTTTTAAACCCCTTATCGTGTATATACGCAGGTTTGACATCTAAACCCATGTACATCAGGATGTGTACAAAAATCCAAATCCTTTTGGAGTTTTCCTTGACATGGATCCGACTCACTTGTCTCCTGGCCTTCCATATTCCTTGAGATCGCTCGGATTCGACCTTTCATTACCCCATTGAAAAGCTATATAAGGAACCCTTTGGATACATTGAAGGCATAAGAGAATTGAGAGCAAAGAAACTATAGTCCATTCTTTTCGGAACTTGTGCTTGAGTCTGCATCCCTTTGTCCCTTGGAGCAATTTCGTGTTCTTCCAAGGCTTGCCTTTTGCTTGTGAGATTTCTATCAAGAGATGGAGGATTGAGGTAGTGGAGGCCCAAGTGGGGGATTCAATTTCCCCGATTTGTAGACGTGTCGACAGAGATTGTATTCATTGTAATCTCTAATTTTATATTAATAGAAATATTTTTTCCTATCCAATAATGTGTGTTTGAATGAATATTTTATCCATGGATGATTTCAAATGCTTATATATTGTTGATTATATATGCTAGAGTAGATCTAACACCAATATATTTAGTATGCTTGTCTTGTTTACTTATTGTTGAGGAAGTGATTCATCAATTCAAGCTGAAGTTGGAAAGCTCAATGGGGATCTACTTCAACTGTCCGGAATAAGGTACGAGGTTTGATCCTTTAGTGTTAGATATTTGACTCTTGCATATTGGAAAGGATTGATTTCTGGAGTCAAGCTGTCTGTTGTGGTACCTCAAGCCATAGGAATTTCTCTCCATAACATCGGCCAACAAACACTCTTCAATAGCTATTCCAGTTTTCTCTGCTTTAGTATCTTTTATTAATAAAAGAATAATTCATTACATTTGTTTTATTTTTTACGTTCTGTCAAAAATATTTAGAATAGTAAATAAAATATATCAACAGAAATTAATAATAAATTATTAATTTTAGGCAAATTACAACGGAGACAGTAATGGCATCCATATAGCCATTAAACACTAATAAAACCTTTAAACAAACTTGAAAATCGTAGTGCAAAAACCAAAAAATCGATTGTGAACCCTGAATGGAAAGTATGGTTGCAGCACAACTCCATGGAGTGGATGAGTGCAAACCTCCAACATCCATTGACATTAAACGAGACAGATACCTTCAAGACCAAATGAATGCAATGTAAAAACCCTAATGATAGTTTGAATGCCACATTAAAGCCTACAAAACCTATTGAATTGGATCAAGGACAAGTGGAGGGTTAGGATCATACTCCTCCCCAAAAACGCATGCATAAAAAACCATATCAACTAATAAGCCTCGTTGCACTGTCAACTCGAAGCCAAAGTTTATGACAATTTTAAACACGCCATTAAAACATTCTTTAAAACCATTCATATCATTGTTGACACCCACCTTGTGTCTTTCATGGACGCGTGCCATTTTTCATAACATAAACTTTAAAACATTATTCATACCTTGCACCATCACCTCGTTGTTTGTAAAGTCGCGGGATTAGTACCTTATGACATGGCTTAAAATTTAGCCATAAGTCACCTTATCATACAAATTTCCCCATCTCATGGAAGCCATAAGCTTGATTCCCCCCGTGGCTTCACCTTATGAAATAAAGTTAGAATTTAATCTTAAACACTTACACTTTATGGATCACATGTATAGCTTAGAACTAAGGTTCAAGCCTAGGCTTTGAGGTCCTAAATAAACAAATTTAATGATTAAAAACTTTAACATCACTTTGGGAAGGGATGAGACCAAGTTGTTGCTATAAATGGAGTCAACGCCAAGCAGACGAAAAGCCCTATCGCCTAACCATTATGAGTCTAGTTAATCATATCCATGCAATTAAGTAAAAAGTATGTTGCGACAAATAACAAAATGCTACGACAAGTAAAAATAGTAAATTATAAACCGATTTTTTTTTTTAAATTATGAGTTTGTGACACTACATGTATTGGTAACAAGTTTTGAATTTGGTAGAATTAACCTCATATCAAGAGATGGTGTTAAATTTCATATTGAAACCTTAGGTATAGGGGCCATCTACAGTTTGGAATTGTCATTCAGAGAGTGCACACCTCTTCGCTTGATCGGTAGGGAGGGTATTTCCATACTCCCCCCATTCCATTTCCTTTCTCTTTAATGATGAAGCTTCAAGGCTCTTTTCCTTTATGTTAATTTTCTTAATTTTTTTTATGATGAGAGGATTTCCTTGTAGGAGGGAGTTTCGCTCCCTCCTTGCAGTAGTACCATTGGAGCTTTAGGAAAAACATGTAGAAAGGTTCAGATCTACAAAACCATAGATTCAAAACTCTTTCTCGTGGTTAGTATATGTTTAAAAAAATTATTTGAAGATGTGTAGATTTCATGTAAAATGTTATGGACACTTTTGTCTATTAAATTTGTCTTGGTGTTTTATAAATTGAGAAAAATGTATAAATAAAGGAATTTTAAAATACAAAATATATAATAAGAAGACTATAATTGATAATTTTTTAAAGAAAAAATTTGCCATATTTATTTTTATACTAGACAAAACCTCACAAAGTTTAGGATAATAAGTCAACTTTGACATGTACTTTTAACTTTGGTTAGATTCATTGGCAAAGTTGTAAATATATAGTTTAATTATAATATGGCAAATTGATTGAGTAAGTTAAACTTAGAAAATAATTTTAAAATTAACAAAATTAACATAAATTTTAAACAAAGTTACATCATAGTTCAAATTCGAGAAAGGGTAAAATGATTTTCCCAAAAGTTTCCTCCATTGTAAATCAATTGTTTTTAAATGCTTAAACAACTAAACAACCACATTTACTACATGATTAGAGAGTTAGAGGTTTATACATGACGAGGGACTTCACAGAGATCGTGGGACCTGCATCGAACGCTACTCCCAAAATCCATGGGACTCGGGACGCAAGCTCCAAAACCCTAATGATCATCTCGGAGATCACTCATCTCACCGCCCACTGCCTTTTTAAAATCAAATTTAAATCCTTTTTAAAATCACATGGCTAAATGGTAGGCGATTAACACATATTAGTACATTTTCTCAGATTCTTTTGTAAATTTTTTTTAGGCTTGAAATTGTGATTTTATTTTTTTAAACAGCTATTATTTATTTTTTTATATTTAAAATATTACTCTTTTATAAAATTAGACATGATTAATGAAGTTTGAATTTTAATTTTACTTTATTATTTTGATTTGAAGTGTATTTTTATTTTTATAAGTTATTAATATCTATACACACACACATATATATATATTCATTTTTAATATGGAAATTTTTATTTTTGTCAGGTTAAGTTGTTTCTTTTTACTAGGCAAACTTTGATTTATCATGGTAATTGTCCATTGTATTGATTGTGAACAAGCATATTTAAAGATTTACACGATAAACCTTCTTTGTCATTATGTATGTGTTTGATTTATTCATTATGTTTATTATTTTTTATTATATTGTTGTAAAGTTTTTACGAAACAAAAAATATGAGAATTCAATGTTTCATATAGTTATTATAAATGTTATTTAAAAAAACTATATTATTATTTAAAATTTTTGTGCATTGGTACTCTGGTAAATTTCCCTGGATTTTATAAACTTTAACAGAGTACCAATTCATAAGATCAAACACAATGTTGACAAAAACAAGCACAAACACAACTACAAGCAAGCACAACCACAAGTAAAGTGGTGGGTGAATGTTGATAGGCACAACCAACCACTTAGTTTTGTTAAGATAGCTGGTTGTTAAACAAAGGCTAAAATATATAAGTTTATATTCATTATTCATACCATATTGTTGGAGTTAATATAAACACAAAAAAAATACCATTTTTAATAATAATAAAAAAGACTATGAAAAACAAAAACAAATTGTTACACGTTTCTTTAACCATCATTTAACTTAAGCTTATTTAAATTTTAATCAAGATACATTTAAGCATAACAAGATAGGACAACTATGAAATAAATCTTTGTTATACACTTGGGTTAATCTTGTTAATCCACTCAAACAAGTCTAAAATCTAAGATAATATCTAAATTCTTATGAACATAATAACATGATATTGATGTTGGAATCTATATAGTTTCGAGAAGAACAAATAAACTCAAAAAACTCAAGACATCATCGTTCGACCTAAAGCTGAGAGAATTAGTGGATTTATCAAAGTGTTTGGATTCTCATATTTCAGTGTGTGCCTTTAAAGTTAACAATATTTGGTGACCTTAAGCTAAGTAGATCTAATATTACTTTTAAGCTAAGTAGATATAATATTTCTTGTGTTGTGTTCTATCGTGTGTAAAGCTTTCAATATAGTTATATATCTCTGTTATTGATGGTCTATAATGTTTTGGTGATGTATTTGGATAATTTTGTAAATGCAGCATATGTATGCTTTTAAGGGTTGTTACAACTGTTGATGGAAAGTGTATGTGCCTGTTTTGTTTGAATTTCAACATGCTTTTGAACTCTGGGCCATCAATACTGTTACAACTATGCTATTTTGCACATGAACGGATTTAATATATTTCAAGCTTCTTTTACAAGATATTGTACTAATCAACTTGAATGAAATGTTTTTGTGGTATAAAAGCATTGATCTTTCTACATTTCAAATTCTATGAGCATTTTAAGTTTTCTCTTTTTTAAACAAAAGTTTCATTTCGTCTGCTCATGAGTTTAGTAACTTATTTTCTGTCTATATATCTGGTCCTCTTTGTGCCTAGCAAAGCAAATTCACCATTCCAGTACCCATCTCTCCCTCGCTTATTCTGATAAACCTGTGAGGAAGAAACCATCTCCCCAAATTTCCAATATATATATATATAAAAGAGCTTTGAGGCAATGCTTGCAATCACTTAGGTTATGAGAGATTTGAATTCTGTGCACCACCTTCTCATCTAATAAATAAACAGTTGTCATGTTCCTTGATATGAGTGTTTTTTTTTACATTCTCACGACCATTACACAATAGGAGGAAACACATCAAACATAACTGGAAATTGAAAAAACATTGGCCAATCCTATTGACTGACTATTGACTGTCACATGAATGGATGGTGTAGGTTCTTTCAATAAGGCTCTTAGGCTCTTATTCAATTCTGGCCCATGGCTTATGTCACCAAGCTTCGATGCTTTCCTCGGATGCCCATTCATAGTGCCTTCCATTTGTATATTATCTAGCAGACTTGATTTATTTTTGTCTTGTGTTAGCAATATCAATAGAATTTTATAGCTTTTGCCTCTGATTGCCTACTTTGTCTTTAGTTTCCTTGCCTACTTCTATGGTACCATAGGGATTTAGCTAAAGAGCAACAATTTCATATATTAATTAATTAAATAAATAATGATGATGACTAATTTTAATCTATCAAATCTGATTAGTGGAACTTTAAGAAAAATGAAATTAATTGTTTTGGTTTAGAATTTTATTTTTGTGTTCAAAAATATTTAAGACTCACATTCTCACATTATTATAGTTTTGATGAGTTACTAAGGTTAGGAAGGTCACTATTGTAACAGCTATTTTGAAACTATGACTTGATGTAAAATAAAATGTGTCTTATCTTCAACCTTCTTAGTGTCACTATATGTAAATCATGAGAGTTGGCTCTTATTTTATTAATGTTGATTTTTTTTT
>LPNX010050371.1:238391-254812 GCA_001517045.1 Pseudotsuga menziesii
TTTTGAAAGATGAAGGATTTTGTACAGTCCACAAAGCCCGGTGCTTTCTTCTTTCTTGATCGTAGCTGTCAATTTCAATTACTCATGGAACTCGCATCCACGATTTTGACGTGTCAGCTCACACAAGAACTCTCTGCATTTTTATCAGTACACGATTGATGACTTATTAACAGAGCTTTATCTATCCTGTTATTTATATATAACAAGCAACTATTCCAAGTTTGATTTGAGGATGATGACTATGATGATGATGAGGATGATGCCTATGGTGATGAGGATGAGGATGACTATGATGACAATGATTATGATGAGGATTATGATGATGATCACTATGATGATGATTATGATGGTGATGATGGTCAGTGTTGGAGGCCTCCCTTACCCTCCATCATCCATAGGTAAGGAGCCTAAGACCTCATAATGGCACCCATGGGCCTAAGAAGAAAGTAGTGGTGAAGACTATATTGTAAATATACTTGTACATGCATAGATACCAAAACATTGTTGAAGAACGTTAGTCATTAAATGAGATAAACATTAGTGAGTAATTGTTGTAAATGTTAAGCAGCAACCCGCATGCCTCTTTGCACGTACGCGTTAGTACACGTGCACACTCTTATACACGCGTGTGTGCTCATAAATAGACATGCACACACCTGTTACTAGTTCAAAAGAACAGAGATCTGGATTCCCGGGGTTTCTACCAATTTTCATGGGTTTTCTATAATTGTTCGCACATTTTGTGCTCCTGAACTTTGAAATTTGGCTCACACTCAATCATCAATTGGACACTCTTTGATCTATTGGATAGAAGATCACTCTTTGAATCTAACAAACATATTCAGTGGTCTTGGAAGTTAGTGGATACATTCAAACTACAATTTTTCATTGCAAGAAGAGATCATTTTGAATAGGTATGGTGAATTTTAAATAATTGTTTTCATTCACAAGATTTCAGATCATTTCATTGATTTATGTTTTATCATATTCCTACAACAATATCTCTCTCATAGACAACAATTAATTTCACAAGAAGAATTCCCAAATTCACATCTAAACAAGTCTCATATTCTCCATACAAGATGAAGTATGCAATGTTAACTAATTTACATTTGCACATGAATATATTTCAATTTCACACAATGATGGCATAAATGAAGTTACCTCTTGAGACTCTTCAATTTAAAAAAAACCTTTGAAGCAATCATGGGAGAGGGTCCATATTAAATAGTTCACCAAGTTGTCTATATTCTCTATACAAGATAAAGTATGCAATGTAGACCAATAATCATTTGCACATGAATATATTTTGATTTACCACAAGGATGGCATAGATGAGGTTCTCTATTGAGACTCTTAAATTTGTATAAAAACCTTGGAAGCAATCATGGGAGGGGGTCCATATTGAATAGTTCACCAACTTGTCCATGCTCTCCTCTTCATGCTATATTTATCATAACATTCCTTTGAGCTTGACAGGGATGCCTCTACCTCAATGATTTCTCCTTTTTTCGGGGGATTTGCAACCTCCTCATTGTGTAATTAGTCAACTTGTTCTTTTTAGTTAACTTGTAACTCATCTTCTTGTGACTTCCAATACTTTTTGAACACGAAGGAAGTCATAATCCTATAGTTGTAATACCTGCAAACTTGACTCTCTTTACTTTACTCAAATATAGTATAGAAATGAAACTTTAGTTCAAACTTAAAGAGAAACCTTTAATCATTGTTTATGTATCAATGCTAATAATTACCATACTAACATATCTGTAATTTAGTTAATTATGTTGGAACTCATCATGTTTCTTGTTCAATGGAACTAATACCTTATTTGTTGCTTCTTCTACAGGGGTAGACCCCATAGTTTTGATAAAGAAACTTTTGGATATGGGAAACTCACATAACAAAGTAAGAAAAACTAGAAGGAATATGCCCATTGAAAAGGAAAATGAGGTAAGAGAAAAGGCCAAGTTGGCAATGGAGAGAGTGAGACATGTTGCAGACATTTCCATTGATATTGTGACCGATCCTAACATATTTGATGACATAACAAACTCTACTTCAAAACCCCAGGTGAAGCGGTTGCGTCCCATGGACCCAACTCAAATTCCAACATCAACACAGTCTCCAACCAACAATCCATCAACGAGCCATGATGAAGTTGTTGAAGACATAGGTATATTGAGAGACGCTGAGTATCAATCGTTGGACCTAGGAGCAATGATTAATTTGCATTCTCTCCAAGAAGACCACAACCATGTTGAGCACACTGCCAATATGGAACAACATTTGAATGAAGCACCACAACAAAGAAGCCCCGGGATTCATAGCTCATGTCCATCTTCCCTACCTTGACTGTCTAGTGCAAGAAAAGGGACTCCTAGACGTATCCATGTGGATGAAATTTGTACGTCAGGCCTTGAAGGTAAGTTTCCCGAATGCACTATCGATTGGCAATGTAGCAAATTAATGAAGGAATATTTTGAATCCAAAGGCGATGTAGGTAAATGTCAATTATTACTATGTTTGTTAAAGTCAAATTGTTTAGTTGTTGTTAGGAGAATTTTGGGCATAAAGATGGTTAGAATTTCAGAGGCTAACAATCATATTGTTAGAAATCTCCAATCTGCTTTTAATGCGATTGGGAAGACGTCTCGTAATAAATATATTTGTGCAGCTCATCGTTTGTTATCACAATTAGTTGTAAGAAAGTCCACACAACAACGTCGCCTCCTTTCGCACACTTCTCATATACATAAATTAAATAGAAAAAATGTTAAGAGGGACTCTGAACATATAAGATAAAATCTTTAGATTCCAGGTGGAAAATATTGTTGGGATATTGTCGGCAGGTTGCCTCATCGAGATATGAAGCTAGTTGATGTTGTTAAGGACTTAGTACAAAAGTTCTAGAATGATCATACCATACCTTCATCTAACTAAAGAGATGTGCTAAAGCTGATTAAAAGTTCTACTGAACGTTAACCCCACATCAAACACTTCCTTGACACAACACAGACTAAACTCTATGAGAGATTCAGGAATGATCACACACAATTGAACATGGGCCAAAGGTCCTTTGAGAAATGTAAACCATGGTATGTTCGTATATGCATTGATTGAAGCACACGTTGTTATAGATACCATGTAGAATATGAATATTTTTATGACACGTATAAACTTTTTTGTTGTTGTTGCATACTAACCTTGAGCAGGGCTGCAATGAATCTGTAATACCATTGAATGCAACGAGATATTTTATCATCAGCATCATGTGTCCAAGGCATGAAGGAAAAAAATACTATGGAAAATCATGTCTATATGGGAATTGTTCCAGGTGCAGTGGGTTTTCTCTTTTGAACCGTTGCATACATGGTAGTAATGAGCATGAATTTGGCAATATGAGCATGGAGGTGTAGAGCTTCAAGTACGTAACCTATAAATTAGATGGTGCAAAGAAAAATAAAAATATTTCATTGGTGAAGTCACAGGTGCAAATGATTATTTCATTTTTTTCCTCTTACATGTTCAGTTTCTACATATACATTCTTTAAAGGTCACATTCTAATACGACCCTTGTTTTCATGGCAAGAGGTACGGGTATGTGATTTTTTTACAGAGTTCTACAAGAAAACCAAGCAGTATGTTCAACATATGCATGTAGTGCAATGGCAGGATGAGCAGTACAGAAAATGCAGGGACAACTTTCCCATTGGGACCATATTTTCAATTATGGATTTTGCAGAAAACTACATCCTTCAGCCACAAAACAAAATTCAGAGTCAATACTACCATTTTGACCAAGTCATCATCATGGTACATATTACGTATAGGCATGGCCTTGAGAGCAGCTTTAACGATAGGATAATATAGAACGAGACAAACTTTTACATAATTGATGACATATGCCATGATATGCATTATGTGTAACATTGTTTTCGAATTTTCTATGATCAGCTAAAGGAGGGAGATATACAGATGGACCATCATTTGATATGGACAAATGGTTGTGCGGGCCAATTCAAAAATACCTGAGTCTTCCAATGGATGAGTATGTTACATAAGACTTACAATGTGTCGCATATATGGAACTACTTTGAGACCGGGAATGACAAAGGTGAGCATTACGGGGTCAGTGCATGCATCAATACCACACCACGAAGGGAGGAGATGACGTTTACCAGAAACCCCGATATCAAAGATGCAGAATCCATAGTTCAATGGTGCTTTGCAACAATGTCAGACCGAACTAAAGTGCAACATACATCAACTGGGGCAGGAAGGAGAGTCAGGAATTTTTGGCATGTGGTCGACATATATCGATCTCGTTCCTATAGTTGTGTCACAATACAAGGAACACGTGGATTTCATTCGGTTCAAAGCTCAAACAACCCCCTATTTGAAATATGGATGCAGAAACTTGCTTGCTTTTGCATCCCTTGTAGCTGTGGTGAATGGGATGAATGTGAATGCATGGATTGGGTTCATGATTGGGATCATGTGTCACTTGCAGTAAACCCACCTATAGTCATTGAAACAATCCACTTAGAGGAGGTTTAGTCAGTGATTTCGACATACTATGACCATATCTCATATCTTGTACAACCAGGACCCATATATGCAGTTGTCGCCCTGAAATACAATGAATGGGGAACGGATTATTGGTTGGCATGATGCATTTGAGGTAATCAAATCCTGAACAGATCATTGATTGATGATGACGGCAATGAATTTCCTATTGTTATGGAGAAAAAATCCTATGGCTTGGGGTGTACCATAGCAGACAGAGAAACCGCAAAAATCAATCCCTTCCCAATATGCAAGAGAAATAAAACATCTAACACTAAAGGATATAGAAACATAGCTTATTTTGGATGGTTGATGTAGATCCCTGTTGAGCTTTTCCCAATCCCGCTTGTCTTAACAATTTGCTTTCTCAACAACAGCAAATAAGACAAGCATGCTATATAATGGTGTTAGACCTACTCTAGCATATATAATCAATAATGTATAAGCAATTAAAAGCATCCATGGATTCAATATTCATTTCAATGCACATCATTGGATAGGAAAATATACTTCCATTAACATAAATTAGAGATTACATGAATTACAACCTCTATCGTCACATCTGCGAACCCGAGAAACTGAGTCCTCCACCTGGGCATCCACCACCTCAATCCTCCATCTCTCAACAACAAGCTCACAAGCAAAGACAAGCTTGGGAAGAACACCAAGTGCTCCAAGGGACAAATGGATGTAGACTCAAGTGTAAGCAAGCTATGGAAACAATGGACTGAAGTTTTCTTGCTCTTCAATTCTCCCCCTTCAATGTATCCAAAGGGTTCCTTATATAGTGCTTCATTGGGTTAATGGAAGGTCAAATCCGAGCGATCTCGAGGCATATGGAAGGCCAGGAGACAAGTGAATCAGATCCACATCAAGGAAAACTTCAAAAATATTTGGCCTTTTGCACACATCCCACTGTATGCGGGTTTAAGGGTTATATCCATGTGTATATGTGAGAAAGGGTTTAAAGGTCGCATATAGCAAATAATGAGTGTTTTTAGGGATGATCTTGGAAACATCAAAGGTACAAAAATGGTCCATGGGGTCCAAAGAGTCTGTAGAGGGACAGGAAAGGCCATAAATGTGTGATCCACCATGTGTGGTAAAATCAGTTGTAACACCTATTAGATCGATGGTGGTTGAGGGTGAATATATTACACTAGATGGTAAATCAAGAAGAACTAGTGGGCATTTATTCATGGATTGCAGACTAGGTTCTGTGGTCTATCACTTCACAAACTTGATTATTGCCATGAACATCCATATACAGATAATGTCAAAAAAGAACTCATCCAAGGTATGTTGCTTCTTGCCTCATTAAGAGAACGAGAGATTGATCGAGGCAATTAGAAATAGAGAGGATCCAGATGGCTATATTGAATTAGATTGGGTAATTGTGCTTACAGTCCACTTGGGAAAAACCCTAGTTTTCATAATATGGTATGGAGGCACGCTTGGGCTATGCAGAGTCGGGGGGGAGGCTACCCTTGCCATAATATCATGCCATGATCTCAACGGAATCGATATGTCATCCATAAAATCCTCGGTCAACATTCTATGGCGAGTTGCACTAGGCCTGCAAAATCCATTCAGGGATGCCTGGGGAAATTCAAGGTCGGGGTCCAAAAGTAAAACCGAGTAGCGATTTCCAAATCCGTTGGCACCTGCAGGTGTGTTTGGGAATTGCCACCATGAGCACGCTACCCCCCAATCACCAGACATAGTGTTTTGTATGGTCGGTGCACTGTTTCTAAGGTTGCATGGACCCCACTAGATCGAAACCCTAGTTTGCAAAATATTTCCTAGAGACATGCTCAAGCCATGTGGAGTTGGGTGGGAGGCCACCCTAGCCATAATCCCATGCCACGATACCAACAAAACTGACGGTTCATCCATCGGATCTCTGGTCAACATTTTATGGCGAGTTGCACTAGGCCTGCAACTCTTGCATTGGTGGGCCAACTCTACAAAACCCTCCATCGTGCCAGTATTGGTAGCATTCCCACATTGGCATTGGAAATATACACTTGTTGGAGCCAACGACATCCAATCTTGTTGGTCCATTTGGTTTTTCGCTCCCAGACCGAGAGTCACCAAGTGTCCCTAAATGACATTTTCATGTGAATTTCAACTCGACATAGCTCAGAAACTAGAGGTCGAATGGACAAGCCATCGACTCTGTTGGTCTCCTGGAATTCCATTACCTCTAGTGGACCCTCTCCACCACATTGTCATGGCCTAGTGAGTTCATTGTGCATCAGTTTCGTAAACTAGGGTTTTGCTCAGTTTCCTTTAATGCAACTCTCGCATTGGTGGGTCAACTTTGCAAAACTCTCCATCGTGCCAGTATTGGTAGTGTTCCCATTTTAGCATTGGAAATACACACTTGTCAGAGCCAATGACATGAAATCTTACTACTCCATTTGGTTTTTCGCTCTCGGACCAAGAATCACGAAGTGCCCCTAAATGACATTTTCATGTGACTTTCAACTCGACATAACTCGGAAACCGAAAGTCGGCTCAATGATCCGTTGACTCCATTGGTCTCCTGGCATTCCATTACCTCTAGTGGGACCTCTCCACTTTGTTTTCATGGCCCAGTGAGTTCATTGTGCATCGGTTTCATAAAATAGGGTTTTGCTTGGTTCCCTTCAATGCAACTCTCACATTGGTTGGTTAACTCTGCAAAACCCTCCACTGTTCCAGTGTTGGTAGTGTTCCCATATCGACATTGGCCATACACACTTGTTGGAGCCAGTGACATGCAATCTTGTTGCTTCGTTTGGTTTTTCGCTCCCGGACCGAGAATCGCCAAGTGTCCCTGAACGACATTTTCATGCGCTTTTCAACTTGACATAACTTGGCAACTGGAGGTTGGATCAATGAGCCATCGACTCCATTGGTCTCTTGGCAAGCCATTACCTCTAGTGGGCCCTCTCCACCGCATTTGCATGGCCGAGTGAGTTCATTGTGATCGGTTTCGTAAACTAGGGTTTTGCTTAGTTTCCTTCAATGCAACTCTTGCATTGGTGGGTCAACTCTGCAAAAAACTCGATCGTGCCACTCTTGGTAGTGTTCCCATATCGGCATTGTCCATACACACGTATCGGATCTAGTGGCATGCAATCTTGCTCCTCTATTTGGTTTTTCGCTCTCGGACCGAGAGTCACCAAGTGTCCCTAAACGACATTTTCATGCGACTTTCAACTCGACATAACTCGACAACCGGAGGTCGGATCGAAGAGCCATCGACTACGTTGGTCTCCTGGAATGCCATTACCTCTAGTGGTCCTTCTCCACTGCATTTGCATGGCTTAGTGAGTTCATTGTGCATCGGTTTCATAAACTACGTTTTTGCTCAGTTTCCACTTGTTTAAGCCTAAGAATGGAAAATTTTAAGGATCATAATTTCATAAAGTGTAGAAGCCTTGGTTGTTCTTACTAATTCTTGAATTTTTAACCATAAAATGTTTGACCATATTTTCAACCATAAAATATTTGGTGATATATGAATTGTTCTTATTGTCGAAATATTTTGTACTTGCAGATTTGAATTTCAACTTATATTATCTTCATGATCGGGTATATTCTAGCATTAGTTATGAATTCTAATTTGGAAAAAATTTGGGTTTAATTTGTTAAGAGATTTAACACATATATTGAAAATAATTTTTTTAACATATATCTTGAAAATAAAAGAGTTTATTTATTGATGTTGTAATTTGTTGTAATAAGAGATTCTGGATATGTTATATGCTTGGAAAGAGTTCCCTAAAGGATGTATCTTCATGGTGTTAATGTACACTTGGACTAGGGTTTATTTTGTTGATTTGCCTTGTAATATTAGGATGAAGATAAGTGAAATATTGGACCATAATGATCACCTTCACACACATGTTGAGGAGAAGAAAATGAGAATAGTAACCACCTTGGCACACATATTGAGGATAGGCATTGGAGCATTGTAACCACCTCTGACACATATGTTGAGGAGCATTGGGAACAAGAAGATGTGGTACACAACTAGAGGAGGAATGCATTACATGAGGAAACTTGGATATGCATGAGGACACTAGGGTTTATATATGTAAGTAAACCTTGGAGAAAGAGATATAATATTAGAGGAATTGATGGTTGTCTTGTAGAATCCGTAGCTCTTGTTGTGAAGGAAAAGGAGGTAGAATTAGGGTTCCAACCCTATAGAATATACAAATAAAAGAGCTAACGTCTTTGGTGATATTGCAGTCATGTTCTTAGTTTCCCTTTCCACCCTCCTCACACGTGCTCTTTTCTTTTGTGTTATTTTAGTTTCTCTTATGTAGAACCACTTAGACCATATACCTAAGCTACAAGAGAAAATAGCAAAAAAACTAGGGTTTCATGAATTACAAACCATAAACCTAAAAACTAGGGTTTATAAATTTACACATATAACTACAAACTAGGGTTTTATAAAGTATAAATGCACATACATAGAGATCATGTGCTTAACCACCTACCTAAGCTACATGCATAAATAGAAAAAAAACTAGGGTTTCATGAACTACAAACCAAAAACCTAAAAAATAAGGATTACAAATACCTAGACGATATACCTAATCTATAAGAACAAATGTCAAGAAAGCTAGGTTTTCTTGAACTAGAAACTAGAAACTTAAAATCTAGGGTTCACATATTTAGACATAGAACTACAAAGTAGGGTTTATGAACTCATTAGATTTATATAATTATATTTGTTAGTCTCACTTAACTAGAAACTAGTAGAACCATATGCATAGAAGATATATACCTGCACTACAACATAGCTAGGGTTTCATGATCTACATTGGATGTAATTTTCCTTTCAATTGTGACAGTCCTATATTTCACTTTTTAGCTTGTCATGACAAAGGTACAATCTTTTAAGTAAACATCAATGATAAACAATTTTATAAGTGCCAAGTTTCTAATCCAATTGGACTCTTAAACCAAATCAAATTTCCAGTCAAGTAAAATGTCTTATGATAGTCCAAGATGTAATTTCCAATCAAGTAGGAATGATAACAAGTATATTCACTTGGCTTTTGATGACACAATGAACTGCAAGCAATTCAAGGCCTTTTCTTGTCTTTTTCCAAGTTATGGATGTTTATATACCACAATCAAATTTGTTTAAGTATGGATGGAAATGATTGTTTAGATATAGTCCCTTTAGGGTGTCTTTGTGCCACTTTAAATTGGGTTTTGGACAACTTTGAGGTGAGGCGTTAGTGAGTGGGTAAGATAGGAAGGCAAGGAAGTTACCTTAGGCTAGGATAGGTGGGTAAGAAGGCTATTAGGGCTGCCCTAAATAGAATATTACAGTAAAGAATTAGGCAATCCGAGAGGAATTTAAAGTACAAAATAGTGACAATGTTAGCCTTGCATTAGGGTCTTAGCATGGTAGGAGGTTAGGGCTATGGCTAAGGGAGAAGTTAGGGTATCTTAGGATGAGTTAGTGGTGTTCTAGGGCTGTCCAAAATGGATATTATAGCCAGAGATATAGGGAGAGTTGTGTGGGTCTAAGTAGTGTGGAAATGAAAGGAATAAGCCTTGCTTTAGAGAGAGGGAAAGGTAGGAGTCTAGGGCAAGGGTTTTAGCAAGGGTTAGGCTAGAATAGGATGGTTTAGGTGTGTCTTATGGATTCCTAATAGGTAGTATTATAGTCTAGTTTTATAGACATTCCTAGGGTTAGTAAAGGTTAGAAAATGGAGTAGAAGGCTTATTGATATGGACAAGGTAAGTCCAAAACACATGTAATAAATTTTTAGCTTCTTTTCACTATGATGCTTGCATGGTAACTATGGTGTAAATCTAGGGTTGATACTCTCTATGCATTCATTTCCCATCCTTTCCTTCATTCCTTCATCTATTTCATGTTAATTTATTCTTATCAACTCTAGGCATAAGCCTATTATAGAGCCTCTTTCTCTCATGATTTTTTAATGTATGAGTTGTGGAAGATGAGCTATGTTTTACTTGTTTCACTATGGTTTCTAAAAGGAGTGCTCATGAAGATCTAACCCTAGCTTATGTGAAGTAATCCATGCTTAAGATTTGAAGTATTTCATTTGATTTGTCTATAAAGAATATGTGACATATGACTACAATCCTAGGCATGCTCATGTACAAACAAAAGGGTACTTTATAAGAGGCCATAAGAGATGGTTAGGTAGGGTTGGTGTTAGGGTTTCCCTCCTAGGTTCAGGGTTTCATCATTGATTCTAAACCCTAGGTTATGAATTCTAACCCCAAAACACTAGTTGGGTTAGGGTTTCCTCGTTGATTCTAAACCCTAGGTTATGCATGCTAACCCTTAAATCGTTAAAATTGCAACATGTACAATAGATCGTTAAAATCGCAAGTGCTCAAAAATAGCATAAAAAATATGTATGTATTCAATGAGAGTAAGAAATGTCAACTTTGTCTTCAAATGATATGAATTTCAAAATATGAGTTTAAGATTCCAAGCTTAGGGTTAGGAAATGAGGAAGGGTTTGGAAGGGTAGAAAGCTAGGGTTTTATGTTAAGTGTCTAGTTAGGTCTAGGTCTTTAGGGTTTAGGTATGCAATAACAAGGATGAAGCTAGGTATGACAAGCCGAGGCAACAAATGGAAGGGATGAGGGGTGAAGGGAGGCTTGGAAAACTAGAAAAAGATCTTGATAAAATTATTTGGTAGCAAGAAGAATACTTCATGGAGAAATTTGCTAGATCGGAAAAATTATTTTCTTTATGATTTACAAGATTAGGTATTTGGTATTTAAAATTATCATTGTTATTGTACACGTTTATGTAGTTGTGTATTTTTTTGTTAACTAACCTATAGTGTTAAATTTTTTATGCATTTTATTGTGAACATACAAAATTTATTGCTTCGTCAGCAATAAGTATTGCAAGCGCGTTAGTTGTAAACTAGTACTGCATTCAACATAATGTATGCAAATCTGTAATAAAAGACAAAGTAATATAAAGAAGTGCAAAATGATATATTAATATACACAAATTTCCAATCATATATAGTAGTAGAAAAAAATGGAACATTGTTCCCAATGTCTATACAATGGAAACTCGTGCCGTATACAAAATATGGCAACTCATACCAAAATGCCACATCATGGCTAGTGTACATATGAGGGTCTCTCAATCCTCCTACCCACCCTCAGAGTTGTTCGGGTACACAACGTACTCCCAAAAGACTGAACACCTAGAGCAACCACTTCACACAAATAGATCACAGATCAATACACAGATGTTTGTCATGTGGTTAAAACCATCAAGAGGGAAATAGTCCATGGCCCCAGCGAAATAGCTACTTGGAGCAATTTATTATGAAAAATAAATAAAGCAACAAATGAGCTTCTCATAATCGATCAACTACACAAGGACCCTCCATGCTCTTTAAATAGAGATCATGGACCAATCGAGTGCTAAGCCATAGATCAATGGTAGGTATGATCTAAGAGAAGTTGAACCATCGAATCACTTTATGTCTAGAACATATCGTGACCGTCGGATTAGAATATTTACAAATGCATACTAATGCATACTAAAGAAACACTCTTTACCTAACAGATATATTACACAAGTTGATCTTAACTAATTCCTAAGTGTCTAAATATCCTAACAGGAGCTCCCAGGTGCACCTCCGAAATCGATCTTCCTCTTCTTCGAGCTAAAGGAAGATTGGTTCTTCTGGCCACTTCGACCACCTCCCCTTGGGATCTAAAACGACAACAATCAAATGTCAACTCGTACAGGCAATTATACAAGTATAGAACATAATTTAAAATTCAAAATTACGTTTAAAAAACTTAAATAGCTCACCTCAGATGAGACCGTAAGTGGTGAGCGACCTACCCTCCTCTGTGATCCAAGTCTCTCGGCAATGCCATCCTACAACATTTAAACAGTAAGATAACTCATACAATTTACTGCCTATGTTAATTTTTGATAATATTGCACGACATTTTAATAAACTAATCAATCTCATCGTGAACACAATAGGCTGATCCTGGGGGCTGGCAAGTGGAGTAATTGGCTAGTCCTCACAGGTGGCAGGTGGAGTAGTGGGCTGGACAACCTACTCTGATGCTAGGGTGGATGGAATAGCAAAGAATGTAGCCACATCAACATTGGCTACAAAAATAGGGGGCATGATGAGATAGGGCATGGGATAGAGTGGGCGAAGTGGTGATGTACGATGATAAACCCCAACTGGTTGTAGAATGGCATGGGCCACCTTGGAAGAGAAAACGAGGGTGGTGGGGGAATATGGGGGAGGGGGCTAAGGTCTGGCATCGGGTGGAGGGATGGGTGAATGTGGATGGATGTTGTATCATGGTCAGAGGGGGGAGGGTGGAAACATGGGAAATTGCAAGGGAGGGGATGGATGGGTAGGGTGGGGGGGGAGTGAGCGAAGGTTGCGACGAAGAAGGGGGAGCTGGATGGGAGGGAAGGGATGGATGGAATGGGGTGGAGAGGGATGCAAGGAAAGGGACATGTATGCCAGTGGCTACACCTGGCATGTATGGTGGGAAAAATGCAGTCGATGGAGAGATAGTGACACCGACATGCCTATGTACTCGAACATGCATACATATTCATGGCCTCGTATCTTAGTACATAAAAAATATAACTATACAAATATAAGCCATCAAAACTGAAATTAAATTTATACTTTATTACAAGATACCTGCTCACGAGGGGATCTGCTGATCCCCAGTGGGGATGGCTGGTCACTCACTCCTACGGAAACTTGTTCATTTGCAAAAAAATACTTAGATTCAATTACTAAATATTAACTACATTGAATGACAAGATAAAATACTAACATTAAATTTAATTACTGAAAGAAAAATACTTGTGTGTATGGTGCCGCGATGTCCAATGCAACTGCCATGGCTCCATCTAGGTTGAAGGAACCAACGTCTTCGCACCCGGGTGTTGGAGACTCAACACTGAATAGTTGTACATTAAAAAAAAACAATTCGTCAACATATGATTCTAAGTTAAATTTATTAGAAATTATGAGATTGCATAACGTATAATAAATACTTGAACATTAAATAAAACAATAACTAACCTAGTGTAGGTATCTCTCTGTGGCATGCTCCTGTGTGGGAACATGGCATGGATGCCCACATTGAGAACAACGATGTGGCACTGGTCCCGTTGAGTTGGATAGATCATCTTGGCTACCACCTGTAGCTGCTCTGCCTCGCCCACCACCAGTAGACCGTGCAGAAGTGTGTCTCTGGGGGTGGTCCTACTTGCTCTGCGAGGACGTAGCCACAAATGTGGTATGTCTGAGAAGGTGTCATGTGGCATGTCTAACGGACTCATGGATCTCATCTAGCTCGCTACCTAACCTAGGGGGTTGAGGAAGTGGGTTTGGATCTTTCCTAGGTGTAAGAGGTCCATTGAGTGGGTTCCGATGGGCATGAGGTCGATCTTGGGCTGAGCCAAAACCGATGCCCTAGAACCTTAACAAAAACTCATCCCACAGTTTCTTGAGAAAATATTGTGGGACCTAGACATTGTTGCATGGAGGCTTGTCAAAAACCATGAACCATCTCTTCCTCCAGTTTTCTCTCCATGGTCGGTAATTACACTAGTCCATGCAAACTCGCCTCTTCCTCACATCTAGAGGATGTCCTATTCTCGGATCTATAAATTTGCTCTACAGTTGGGATTTTTTGATATTCAAGTTTTTTATATCCTCTTTGGACATACCAGTGTCATAATGTTCTCTCATTCGAGCCTTATATTGGTTCAAATTGTTTATCTCACTGTGGACAATGTTGATAGACTCTATTATGTTTTGTAGTGATGTGGCGAGGGAAACCCGAGAAAGTTCCATGGTGTTCTTCAGTTCATCACTCAATATTCTTAATTGGTTTAAATCCCCATGTAATTCATCTTTGGGGTTTTCTTCGATTAATTTAGGATTTGGGTCCTTTGGTTGATTTGTTTCACTCCTTTCTTGGGATGGTTCATTGGTATTTGTCATTATGTTTAGGTAATTTGTATCTGCAATATCAAAATTTTACCCATTTTAATTTATTTGCAATTTTTTTTAATTTTGTATTTTACAATGACATTCCTACTCCATCTACCTTACTCCAACGTCGTGGGTGTCGTTTTAGGCAGCTTGGACACTTAATTTGGGATCCTTGGGTGTTGTTTTCGGCTCCTTGCGCGCTCGCGGGTGTGTTGTGAGCAAAGAAAAACTGTTCACTATTTTTTTTTTAAACACAGGGACGCGCGTGCATCCCTGTATGTGATCGCACAAAACACGCCCACACGTCCACATACATGTGCATGCACTTACACGCGAGCACGTCATTAGGGGTGCATGCACGCTCCTATTTTCCACGCTTTCAATCCGGGGTGGAGGTTCGCCACTACCAAAGCAGGAGGCTCGTTCGCTCCCATTGCATCATATTTTGGTAGCATATTCTTGTGGGCTCCCATTAGTTAAAACAAATATATACTTTGATCTTCTAGATTAGGGTTAATCACCTCTTATAGTTCTTAATTTTCTCTTATCCTCTATTCTTTGTCACATCACAATGTCTTTAATTTTGAGATTTAATTTTGAGAGTACAAGTTAAAAAGCACTTTTGTATTTTCTCTATGTTGTCCACATTTCTCTAGAGATGATGCAACTCCAAAATTAACATCCATATAAGATAAATGGTTAGACAAAGAATATCCATATAAGATAAAGGATTGGAAAGAGTCTCAAAGTGGAGTTTCTTCTTATCCCAAAGCCAAATGTCCATTGATTTACAACTATTATCAAATACATAATAAGACTTCCAACCTCCATTACCCTTTTAAGAATGCTATAGTTCTAGTTAAGCTTTTGAGGAAGCTCATTTTTTATATTTTTGTATGGAGCCACTTTCTCCAAGTTATTCTTGTCATACATGAAATTAGTGCAAGTGATATTTTTGGATTTCTTTTTTATGAAATGAACATGAAGGTGTATAAAATGTGATTAAATATACAATTAAAAAAAATTGAAGTCTAATACATGTAATGTAGATCATACTAGCATATTTCATTTTTTGAAATTATACATTGAATATTGATTTAGTTAAATTTGCTAAGACAAACATTTAATTATATGAATATTTGAGACATTAAATGACATTTATATTTTTTTGAAAAAATATCATTAAAAAAAACACAATTGCCTATAATTTATATTTTTGTTACATCTTCAAATTCACTATAAATATATAAATTTATGTTGCATATTCAAATTCACTATAAATATATAAATTTTGAAGCTTCCAATTTTAATGCAAAATTTTCATTACCATATTTAACTTAAAAAATATTACCCTTGTTGCACTATTATAGTTAATCACACATTCTTAAGATTTTGTGTTTATACCCGCTCCTCTCAATTAATTGATTTATGTTTATGCATAAATAAATATTTTGATTGTGTATGATAGTTTGTTTTTAAAATTTGTGTTGTGCTTACTATACAACTTTCGTGTTGAGCAATGGTTGTGAAAATGTGTTTTTTCTTACTATGGAATCAACAATTGGGGATGGACTGGTACTCGCCTGACACGGGGTCCAGGGATTCATTCTCACTACCACTATACCCCTAGGTCGCTACCACTATACTACGTTCCCCACAACAACCCACAAGCCATGGAACACAGGGAAACCCCAGTGGGATTTGATCTCGTGACCTCCTTTACAATAATTGAGTTCATATCAAGCGATGTCAATGAGCCACACCTGTGTAGGCTAAATAAATGTGTTTTTTAATATAAATTATAATTACAACTATATATATATATATATATAT